>JAOEHX010021842.1:0-15634 GCA_025448015.1 Bolborhynchus lineola | reverse complement strand
CTCCTCCCTGGCAGAGCATGAGACTCAGAAAGTCCTTGGTCAGAGTAAACATTACTGAGCAGCAACTAAAAACATTGCTGTTATCAGCGCTGTTCCCAGGCTGAAAGTGAAAAGCACAGCACTGCACCAGCTACTAAGAAGGAGAAAAATAACTGCTACTGCTGAACCCAGGACACATATATTTTGTTTTAGTTTTGTCTCGTTAAGGACAAACCTCTCTATGTATGCTATTGTTGTCTTTGAAATAACGAGTTTTAATTATCAGGTCTCGTTGGGTACTTTCTCTAGCCATTATCCTGGTAGATCCATTCTCAAAGTAGCTTCTTGGTTTATCACACACACTTTCAATTTCACAGAAGTTGCTCAGAAAAAAATGGGCTAGGTTATCTCAAGTAGCCCATGAGGATTTCTTTTTCATTTGTATCAATCCACAGATATCAGGCCAGGAGAAAGAGATACTGGAAATGAAAGCCCAAAAAGGGCTTCATATCACCTTTCTGCTGAGGATTCATCAAAAACCAGTTTCATTAACTTTTGCTTAGTTCTGTTCTCAGCAATGCAATTTGAAGTCCCTGGGCAGCAAGTTATTTCCTTTGTAATTCTGATATTATGTTTAAACTGCCCGTGTGAATGGACATCCACACAAGACAGTGTAAATGAAATAAGCTTTTCTTTTATGACTTTTCAAACTTAAATATCAGTCCTAGCCATTCAGGGTCACATGTGTGCAGGCACACATTCATGTGAAGTGGTAACATCCAAGAGTTGTTTACTGTGCATCGGATAAGGTTAATAATACATCACTTACCTAACTTTGTGCTTAATAGGACAGTTATAAGGCCTCATTCAATAGAAGGGGAATCTTCACAAAGCTGAATGCATATGCTCATGTTTGAGGATTTCAGTAAAAATCATCTTTAAAATAACTGATTTTCAGATATTGAAATAAACACAGTGATTTATGGTAAAGAATATTATTCTGAGGCTACATCAGCTCTCGTATAGCAAAGCTGACTACTCATTAAGTAAAATATGTCAAACTTCTTTTTCAGAACAAACTATGATCTGTTGTTTTTCTAAGCTACTATTTAAAGCTGGGTGGTTTAAATGAAACTTTGGCTGTCTGAACTCCACTTGAATCCACTGGTAAGCACTACTATAAAAAATTTTCTGCTTTGTTTTAATAAAAAGGTCTGGGTTATCTTCCAAAGCAAACAAAATATGTCTTGAAAATTGGGCCCAAAATTTAAACTTGAGCACCTAATATTAGGAGTAGACAAATTAAACACCAAACCCAGTATTTTTTTTGTTTGCCTAACAGTGACACTCTATGTGCTCACTGGGAAACTCTTACAGCAAAAAGTGTTAGACCACAACACTGTGCCAAAATAAGCTGAATTATTTTTTAGGCACCTAAATTTGAACTAAGTACTCTATTTTTCTGTGACAACGTGCAATTCCCATTGTTACTAATTAGGACACATACTTTACAGTACTTTTTGTGGAAATCTTTCAAAAACACTTCATTAGTCCCTTCTACCAGATCTGTGTAACAAGTTGTTGCTGTTAGTTGTTATTCTTTGATGTTTACATAGAATTTGCACAGGTATTTTTTTAGATGAAGTTTCTGTTCAGATAATCAGTGAAATGCAAATGCTAGCAGTAAGCATATCTTATAGTTCAGCTTATAGCAACAAAAAAGGAAGTTTCACCCCTGCAAACTAAATTCCTGATGAAGAATTCCATTCCAAATAAAGCAATCCATCAATATTCCTCCTCTGTTTACTCTCCAACCTTTAGAGCTGATGGTTATGTTGGCTAGATAGATTTACTTAGAACAGTGAAAGACATTCAGAAAGTCAATTCAATTTCTTGATTTATTTGCTATTGATGCATAAAATAAGCTTGTCTATGAAATAGCCATGTTGAAATTGCTATTCTCTTGCATTTTTCATTGTTATTATTCAGCTAGACTGACTCTTGAGGGTCAGATTAGAATTCATTCATCTAAACCTGCATTGGTGACAGCAGATAGCCTCAAAGTAGCTCTTCCAGTTAATATCTGCACCAGTATTTGTAAAGCTGTTAGTACTGAGAATATTCTGATTGGGCAGTACATGTTTTAACAGAAATTCTTTTAACCTTCTGTGCAATGAAAACTGTAAAACCATTACTTGATATTCTTGACATTTAATTCAGCCTATACCAGCACAAGCTTGTGGTTTTCACAAAGTCTTTTATTGCTGGTGTTGAGAGGTCGTTGCTTATTAGATAATCACATCCCTTCCCTGCAACACTGGGCATACGCATTTAATACAATTATAATGCTTTACACTTATATAGTGCTTTACTTCCAATTGCTTTTTAATTATGTAATTAAATTCTCAGCATTCTTGGGAAGTAAGCTGACTCCTTATTGGAAACAGGGATATTGGGCCAGAGGCAATAGCAGCATTTTCATATAGTCTTTAATATTTAAGCTGGAAATTGTAGCTGAGCATGTCTGAATATCAGGCTGTGTGGCACCAAAATTACCAGTCGTTTAGAAAGCTGTGGAATAAAATGTGCTACCATAGGTCACTGAAGTAGTTGGGGTGAGATATATGATTGAAAATCCACTTTTGATTCTTCAGGCTTAGAGTGAGATACTGAAATATTTCCTTCATGTAGATGGATTCTGCAATCTGTATTGAGGCAAAATGCCAGCTGCTTTAGACTGAGTATTCATAGGCAAGCACTGTAGAGCACATCCATGGCTTCCCATCCTTGGATGACACAAGAAGGTTTCTGATGAATAGTCTTAATGCATAATCATATTTAAGGCGTAAGTCAACTTTTCCAAACCTCACTGAATCTTTAGCCTTGTAGGAGCATACTGGAGAGCACGAAGGGGCAGCAGGAGAGCAAGCTGATGCCCCACATGTGGAGCAAGGCAGCTCCATAGGAAGCAAGAGGAGGCAACAGCTGTCTGGAAAACCTGTCTTCATTAGCAACCACTGTCCCTCAGCATCATCAGTTTTGACATCAGCAGGCAGAGGAGAAAACATTGCCTTTTGTGGAAGCAGCAGCACAGGGTAGCACTTTCCTCCTCTTCCTCTAGTGAAAACTGATGAAACAGACTGAAATATTTCATGGGCCAGGTTGACATTGCTGGCTGCCAGCTGAGCTGCACAATAGCCCTCTCCATCCCTCTCTCCCTTTCCCAACAGCTCCATTTGCAATGCCTCCTGTCTCCTCTCACCCTTTATTTTTTTTTTGTCTTCTTGTTCCCAGCACAGCCCAGCACTTCACAACTCATGCCATATGTTCCCTGACACTGTTCCCAGATCCATATTCAGCATTCACCACTCCCTCAGCTGTAGCTGTCTTTTGTTCTTCTCTTGCTTCTTCAAACTCATGCTTGAGACCTTTTCCATTATGCTAAATGTAATTATACTTGAGTAGCTAACACCATCCGCGTAGTCAAATGCCACCTTCATCCTTCCTGATTTCTCCTTGGACTTCAGAATTACGGTAAGTGCCTTGAAATACTACCTTCCTTTTGTTTTCACAGCTTAGTCCTCTACTGTTTCATCTTCTACCTTTCAATATTTATTTAGGTCTTTATTCAAAAAACTGATGAAATGCATTTCTGCTCAAAGGAACAGTGAATCATATGCTCACATGCTTAGATAATGTATTGAATAAGGATGCCTTTCTGACCCAGAGCCCAAACAGCTCTTTGTATGCTCCTCTTTGCCATTCTTGTCTTTGGGATCAATAATCCATTGCTCCACATAAAGCCACTCAGTATTTCATCTTTAAGAAGTCTCCCTCTATGCTCCCATCCTGCTTCCCTCTGCCCAATGCAATGCTGGAGATAAACTCACTCATACATCTTTGTGAGTGTCCATTGTTGATTTAATCTTCTAACAGCCAAAATTGAACTAGGCCTTCTTTCTTATGTCCCCATTTTGTCCCCTTCCTCTTCCTCTGTGAAGAGTTCTTTCACACTCCTAAATCACCCTGGGGCTATCTGAAATCATTACTTACTATACTTGGGATTATAATAAAGTAGACAAGATGATGTTCGTCAGTGCTTATTATCGTGAGGCTGTTTATCATATTCTAGTGTTTCTGTATCATATTATTTATGTCTGTCTATTGCCTGTACTGTAGGCATGTTTTCAGCAAAAAGTCAGAATAAATATTCCCTGACTTAAATATTATATACCAAATTGAAGCACATCATTAAATGAACTTCTAAGCTCCATGCCAAGGGATATAATGCAGTTACAATTGCAGAGTTAGGAGTTTGTTTTGACAATTCTGCATTTCCTTTGCTGCTGCATTTAAATGTTTTCATTTGTTGTTTTTTTTTTTTTGGGGGGGGGATAATATGCATAGAAATATATATTAACATCATGGTAGAGTAAGGGTGTGTTGGCAGTAATGTCACAGGGAGGAAGCTAAACAGCAGGAGTTTCAAATCGTGGTCAAATCAAGTAATGATTTTGCTCCCTTCAATTGATATTAGTTCCTGTCTGAAGGGAGTAAGGCAAGCATCTTCGGAAGGAAAGTCTACTAACTGACCAGGCCATCCAGTTCGGCAGCAAATGTAGAGGAAATGGCAGGTTAAGTTTTCAGAGGTGGTTAAAAGTGGATATTAGGATGCTACTGAAGAAAAGAAACCCATGTTAGCAAATGAACATCTCTGGGAATAATAACGCATGAAGCATCTCACCTCAGATGTGTGTGAGGCAGTTGGTGAATTCGCATTGGTGAATGAATTTTGCCCCTTGGACTCAAGCCGTCTTGCAACGAGCCATCTGGTGGCCCTCTGTAACAACACAGTGTCTTCCGTTGACTTGGAAGGTGGAGACTGGCTTTCATAGTGCGACTCACTGTATGTTCCCTGATGGTGTGAAGGCCACAGCTAAAGTTTTAGATAGATGGTTAGAGATTTGAAGATGCCACTCCAGAGTCAAATCATAATTATTTTTTAACATAAACTGTAGGTTATATAACAGAACATAATGTAAGTGCTAATAAAAAATGTAAACACCATTGCCATCTTGTGGTTGAAAGTTGCTTCAACAGACTTTTACGAACATTATGTGATCCTTCTGATGTTCCGTAAACATAATACATTTTCAATTAAATAGGCCAATCAACGTGGCACAACACAGAAACAATGTCCAGACCTGCACATCAGAATCTATTACAGAAGTGGAGAAACAATCCTATTTGTCTAGAAAAACTAATCACGTGGACAGCTGTCGGCAGCTGAGAGCGCACAGATCATTATTGAATGAAATAGCACTAGGCATATTTTGTTCCATTGAAATAAAAAGACATTCTGCAAGAATAAAACTTTTGGATGACTCCTTCATTTTTTTGAGGAAAAAAAATTCTCTTATATAAAGTATGAGCCTGTGACATATAAAGTAAATACTGCTTAAATTCCAATGGGAGAAAATGTGCTACTTTTTAAAATAAGTTCTATATTATGTCATATTAGATACAGCATGCTACAGGTATACTCACGTCTGCAGAAATTATGATGTGATTTATTTTTTCCTTTGTTTTCCAGTTTCATAGTTGCTTGTGCAACTGGGCCTCTGAGCACTGTTAGAAATAGGATACAACATTAAATAGGGAATGCTGTCCTAAATCAAACGATGTGTCTGTGTGTTCTGCACATGAAGTTCATTGGAAATTTAATATTAATTTATTGTTTCACAAATAATTTAGCATTTGTAAATTGTTGAGCAAATGCATTTTAAGAAACTATGTCAGAACATCAGAATTATTTTTCTTTTTCTATATTTGGTGACCAACAGATATGGATAGAACCTGACAGGAAACAATCAATGTCTTTGTCCCACTGAATTGTGATTTTGCAAGACTTTCCTGTGCTTGTCAGAGCTCAGGCCCACAGAAGTTTTTTGAGACTTAGAGGGAGACATTGGCCACAGGATCGCTGGTAGCCTTGTGCTTATGGCACTTGATTGAGATGCTAACAGCCAATAAAAAGGTCCTCAACAGTTGTTCTCGTATCCCTGTATTACATACAACATTGCTCATTGTTATATTATTCACTTAGTGGTTTTTAATCTCTGCTCCTGACTGGAAAGACCAGCCTAGACAGAGAAAATTTTGTGCCAAGAAGCCATTTTCTGTTTTTTCTCATGCAAACCTTTCATTGGTTTGGGTTTTTCATTAACTGTTTCCTTAAATTCTCTTTTCTTCTTTTTTTTTTAAAAATTATTACCATTATTGAAGAACTCTTCTCAGCTTTAGCAGAACTATTATAACAAACAGAATGTGAACAATTTAAATATGACACAAAAGACTGATGAGCAATGACTACAAAGTTCAAATATAGACATTTTAATCTGTTTAGTATATTCATTTCTGTGTTCTTTTAGTTTGGGAATACATTAAAACTTCATTCAGAGTTAATTTAAATTTATGCACATTCTGAACTCTATACATCTATGTCTCATATGTTTGTGTGTATGATTTCTTAGAACATATTGGAGCCCGAATACTACAGATCACCCCCATGTGATTAATGTACAGCCATGAATTTTCCTTACTCGTGAGACAAACTGTGATTGCGTCGCGTAGTAATAACATCTCTGAATTTAAGCCTTATGAAGAGTATAGCATTTAAAATGTGCAATACTCCTAGACAGTTCTGGTTTAGAAAATGTTTACTGGTGAGATTAGTTTACATGTGAATGCTAGAGGGGTTCTTGCTACAGGCAGGAGCTGTGTACCTTTCGGTGAAGGTGAGGTTTAGGTTACTTGTCTGGTGTAGGTTACATTTTTGTTTTACAATGGCCTATTGAAGCAGCAGCTGCCATAGCAGTCAAACAGTATACAGTCTAGATTTAACTAACTCTTTATAACCATCTAGATCCAAATATAAAAATCAACCTAGTATTACAGCACCTGCTGCCCTTGATGTGACACCTAAAAGCAATTACAAAGATGCCGGACAATTCAATCAGGGGACCAGTTGCACGGAAATATCAAGAAGGCAGATACAGCCCACCTGGCAAACAGGAGCTTCTTCCTCCATGTCAGATTTTTTGCAATAAATCTTCTTCCTTTGGCTAGGGGCAATAAAAAGTTGCTTGGTTGCTGGATGGTGTGCTTTTTGGGAAACCCACAATATAGATCTTGCTGTGTTTCCTACATACAGTAAAACAGCTTTTATGAGAAAATTTAATGGTGGATATGTCATTGTTCATCAGAAACTAGTGGTCAAAATGTGCTCCTAGGAGTTAGATGTTGTAAATCCACATAAGAAAGGATATAAAAAAATCTGGGTAACTCTTATACCAGAAAGCTTTTTCTCTTCTGCTTTGCTGCATTTAAGGGTTTATCTGACAGATACCTTCTAGTAGGTAAAGTAGGCAGCCCTTGTTGAACTCTCTGGAGGCCAAAACTTCTGGCCTTTGAGCACCCTGAGAAGAAGTACCACCAGAAATTTACTTCCTTGGAACTGAGACCTTTCAGTGCCCAGCAGACACTGACTGCAGGTTTGGAGAATGTTAAATTATTTCTTCCTTTATCAGTTAGCTTCTTCTCGACCACATTTACCTAAACAAATTTAAAGAATTAATAAAAAATACATCTATTGAATTTTACCAATCCCCATTGTGATACTTACAACATTTTCATCAGTCTCACTAAGAATACAAATACTGCACATCCAGTTTGTTCATGTGCACGGGAGACAGTTCACTAAAATTCACACTGAAGTTAGGTATGTAAAACTTAGATGGATTTCACCCAGCATTCCAATACACATTGCTAACAGATACTACATGTATGAATCCAAAACCAGATGAAAAACTGCAGGGTATAGATTAGGCTGTTAGATTGCAATGTCTGATCTAGACTATAGCCTGCAAGTTTTGGTCCAATTTTTTGAAAGTATCACCTAGGTATAACATCCCATGGGCAGATCAGGGAGGATGCTGTCATTCAGAGCCATGCTTACACGCTATACTTCCTTAGTCTCCTTTCAGTCTTACCTCTGTTGGCTGGTGTACAGAGAGGAAAGCAGAGCTATTCCACAGCTCTTATCTTTTATAGGGGATCCCTCATATATTGTAATACAACAGTGTGTTTATAGTAACCCTCAGTCACTTCACTGACTCTCTGCCTTCTGGCCTCTTTGCTTAAGCAGAGCCTGGGAAGGTGAAGTCTGTAACATAACAGCATAGTGAGTTGCCTGACCACAGGAGATGGGTACTGATATATTTCTAGGATATAACATCAGTATTGGTAATTTTTTAAATATCATCCATTGCTATCTTGTATTCATTTAAAGGTATGTTAACTCTGGCACATAGATTTAACCCTAGGAGTCTGATTGCAGGCTTGCACCACATATGCATTGAACATGCATTTGCTATGTGCTTTCAGATAAAGCTGCTAGGCAGAAAAAAGCCTCTTTGGGAATTGTGCTTTTATTTTGCCTGAAGTGCTGCCCGTTTTCCTAGGAAAAGATCCTTGAAAGACATAAAATTATGTGAATGTTTCCATAATGTGTACACATGTATGCAGTAACTTAGTCTTTCAGAATATACCATATATTCTTTACACTTCCCTAAAATATCTTCATTTTTTTTCAGCTGAACAAGCATCATGATCTGCATTCGTTGGTTTAGATAAAATTTTGTTGCTAAGCCAGTGTCAGAAACTTTTGATGGTTTCCTTGTGGTAAGACAACTACTGAACTTAGTATTTTCACTGCAATAAAGATTTGGTCCGATTTTTCAGAATCTGACAGTTCATTGCTGTAGAATAAAAAGTATGTTCCATCATTTCCCACATTAATATGTAGGCAAGAGGAACAGCAACCTGGGGTTGATTGTTTTCGATATGATCTCATCTATCTATACTACAAATATGGCAGTGCCAGTCCACCTTTTAACACTTAGGAGCTACTGATTCACCATTTATGTATGTGGAAAAAAATGTGACTTCAGTTTTGAGAGCAAACTGACTGGCCTATTTTAATTAATGGCAATCCAACATACATGAAATACATAAACTGAAATTTCATTATTTTATTTAGGGTTCAAAGGGCATTATCATGCACTGGTGGAATGAAACTCAAACGTGAGCTCTGATGACGTTTGAATACCTCTGCTAGCTATAATATTGCTGAGGAATAAGGATTATTGTTTTTTGTTTCATCTTAAAACAAAAGAACATTTTAAAACTAAAATTAATTGAATGTGTGAAGTTCTGATTCCCGTAGCTGTAATACTGGCCTAACAGTTTGCAGCATTTTTAAGACTGCAAGTACCCATACACCTAATGCTCATGGGAATTACATTAGCACACATTTTTGTAGGAAAATGGCTAAAAATAAAGTTCTTATATATGTAATTATATCTGGTCATAGGGGTAGAGGACTTTAAGTAGCTGTGCATTACTTTAGAGAAAGGTATTTATATGCAGTAGAATTGAAAGGAAACATTCAGTGAACTCTGAATCAGATTAGGAAGGAGTTACGCCTTCACTGCAGGTGATACATTTAGGTCTAGTAAATACAGGCTACCTTTTAAAATAGGCCAATAGGAGCTCCTCCAAAATGCTGCTAAACCATTCCCCCCAAAATCTTTAAAAGCTAGCAATATCTAAGCCTTTCATTGTTCAGTTTAGAAACCTACAAAACTTAATTTCTTTCTCAAAAGATAACAGATTTTTCATCAGGTTCCTGGAAAGGTGCCATTTTGGAATCCACATGCTTTTTCCTCCCTCTTTATATCAGAAAAATAATTACAAATTTTTCTTCCCTCCCCCATCCCACCAAGGATAGTTCAGAATTTTGTTGAGCAAAATATGGCCACTTCTGTGCCAATTTGAGAAAAATCCAGTTTTGACATTACCAGGATGTTTTTTTTTTTATCTCATTCTTATGGTTTGGGTTTTTGTTCTCATCTGGGCCTGCCATAAAATTTGGAAATGTGTGAATTTGTCTTTCCAATTAAATAACTTTTTTTTTTTTTTTTTCTAATTGGTACACCAGTGTGGATGTGGCTACCACTTAAATAGCAAGCAGACCCATCAATAGCTTCTTCATAGGGTTCACAACCAGATGGTGGCAAAAACCCCGCCTGACTCAGGCTTCAATAGCTAATACATCTCATAAGTCTCTGGGTGTATTTCTTGTGAGCAGAAGATGTTCCTAGCATGATTGAAAAGAGATGAAAATGTGCTGGCTGAATCAAAAGGCTATTTTTTAACATTTCAAGACTCTCCCTTCCAGAAAGCAATACAAATGTTTACCTGGCCAGATTATAACTCTTATGACAAGTGCCTCTTACACACATTATATCTCTCATTTCACAGAGTTAAAGCAGGCTTTCACTAGCAATTTGTCAGAGTTGCTACTGCCTCACAAGAAAACCTGCTACTATCTTTTCTAAAGTTATAAAAATAAAAGTAGACTGTCTTTAAAATGAGGCAGCTATTAAGTCGAGAAATGCAGGGTGAATTCTCAATCCAGAAAGCAGGGAAGATTTCCAGCAATTTTCAGATAATCAGATTTTCCCAGACTTGTGTGCTCTGAAAAATTTCCTTTTATACTGAAGAGTACATCTTAAAGAGAGAGTGAGATGCTGCTCCATGCTATATTAACTCTTAGTTCTGTGGATTAATTCTCGTTTGTTTTTCCTGGTGAACACAAGGTAATGCAGGATGCTGAATATTGCCCAAGTCTACACGAATTACTGAACATCTAAATCTGGTAGATGTATAATTGACACAAAATTGTTCTTCTGTAAGCAGGGTCTGGGAACAAAAGTAGTACAGATAGAAACCTATTTTTGCTTAGGAGAAAAAGCTGATTTGTAGTCAATGAAAAGTTTACTTTATTGAAAGGGTTTAGCTGCTGAGACAGAGCAGAACACCAAATTACCTCGATCATTTACAGTTGCAGACCTTCCTGAAAGGCTGCTATATTCAAAGCAGAAGTCTCCTCATGCTTCTTTGTTAATGTCTGCAAGAAACTAAGTCACCATTTGGTGAAGGGACATCCAAAAATGATTTAATTTGAACTCCAGTTTCAAATATCAACTTGCACCTTTTTTAAAAAAATTTTTTCACCTTAGAATGGACATTGTTTTACTATTCTGACAGCTGAACCATTTGCTTACAATGTATATTAGTTATTCAGATAACAATCATCTGCCTGTTCCAGGGCAGATTTTTAATGGGAAGCAAAGCATTCTACTTGGCCAAGCTTTGGAGGAAGTGTATCAGTTTTGGCAGGCTCATGACACCAAAGAAATCTGAGTCAGTATACAAAGAATTTTGAGAAATATAACTTAGGGAAAACTTACTATTGCCATGCTTTTCTTCTGTCTCCTTGGTTCAGTAATTTGCTGGATTTAAGAATTTTCTTTTTATCAAAATGTGATTGTAAGGATATGTGTGAGAGTGACTGCATGTCTTCTTGCTCAGTGACAACTTTAGTGAAAATGTATGAGTACACTGGGATCAGGTCCTCATCCAACCAAAAAGTCTTAAAAATTTATTCATTGAATTATTTTAGACCATTTTGAAATTGTTCTGTTCGAAGTGTTATTCCCTAGCAATTTTTGCCAATTTAAAAGTATAAATTGGATCGCTAGATATTGCCCGCTGAAAGATATTTAAGTTTAATCAAGTTAACATCTTTAGCTGTATAACAAATAACTTTTCTTCAATTTTGATAGGGAAAAATTTTCCAACAAAAAGATAGTGTTAATTTTCTTGCAGTCTCAGAGGCAGTTCACTTGAAGAATGAGCACTGATTTCATCACCGTTGTTGGAGGCATAAGCTTGAAAGAACCTTTAAATTAAGAGCTGAGCCAAAACACTGGACTATCTGCTTGAAACAATTTGACAGTGCTTATTAGCAGGATGTGTTTTGTCTCTTTATCAAAGTAATGCTAGTGAAAAAGAAAAACATCATGGCTTGGAAAATAATTTACACTCAGTGTGCTGAAGCCATGAGAAACCTATGCAGGTTTCCCCAAGACACTGAAATAAACCACAAAGTTATGTTATGCCATCATTTTCTCTATGTGTGCTATTTATTCTACCTACCTCTAAAACCAGCTTAGAGGCAGAAAATGCAGCACAGTTGTAAGCGTCTCTCTGTACTTGAAAACATAGACTTGCTTCCTGTTTTGCCCCAGGTTTGGTGTCTGATCTTGGGAAAGTCATTTAGGCTCTGTGGTTTGGTCTTACTTTTTAACAGGTCCTAAATCCCAAGAGGTGATAGAAGATGTTTGCATTTAGTTCTTAGAATTGCAGCTGGTGGCACCTTTGTCATGCTGTTGCATGTGTAAACCTTGTCATGGTCCTTTATCCAGCACTGGAGTTGTATACTTCCCATAGCCTAAAGTAGGCGTTCTGAATATTTTTTTTACCTTGCCCCCCTTAAGAAGCTTTCCATCATTGCACTAGCAAAGCAGCAACAAGAATATGATTTTTTTTTTTTTTTGGTTCATTTCCTTGTTAATTGAAGCTCTCTTGGGAAAGCTTTTCTGTCAAAAGGAGAGAGAAATTGTAACCAATATATTGAAAATGCTTCTAAACCTGGTCTATGAATAAGAGTGCCTTAGATTAACTTCCAGTGTTATCAGCCCTGACTGAGCAAGTATCAGTGCTGTACATCTCATCAGCAGGCTAGCAGTCTCCTCTTTTTTGATGACAGAAGTGTCTTGTTTCCAAATCAACAGGATGGGAATGCCACTAGTGGGGGAATGCTTTTCTTGCAGGTTGACTTTAGTAGATATGGGAACAGTTATTTTCATGGAGTGGATGAAAAATAATCAAGAAAAGAGAAATAACAAGGAAGGCTGTGTAGGATACAGTCTATGCAGAGTTTTCCATGTATTTTATAATACTAATTTAATATTAATATCTGTAATGTATTTCTCTGTGGTTGAGAAATGCTTGTAGTTAAAGACACAGCAGCAAAACCTGTCACATGGATATCACTAGTACATATGTTTATTAGTCTATATCAACTCTAAGGATTATTTCTTAAGATATATTTGGATTGTCTTTTAGTCAAAGTATCCAGTCAGTACGTAGTTGCCTCTTTCTATTTTTAAATTACTACATCAAATGAAGGTAGTAGATTAAGCATTGCCCTTCTGATCCTAATGTAATTTTTGTACACATACTTCTGCAAATTTCAGAGAGATTGTCAAAAGAAGCTTTTCTAACATTTCTTCTGAATCTGCTCCTGAAATACATTAGTGTGAGAAAGATAGGGCAGCAGATTAATTAGTGAGCAAGTGAACCAGTTAATTAATATTACAATTAAATCTGCCTGAGGTATGCTTATAGCATCCTTGGCACTTTTCAAGTAATGAAAAAGTGTTCGCTCTCTCCCCCCTTCTCAAAGCTCCAGTGAAAACGTAGTTTGTCTAAAACAATGCTGGTGTGAAGCTGGTCAGAATGAGGCAGACAAGTGAGTTACTCTGGGGTCAGAAGTATTTTGTGTCCTATGATAAGTCTATTCTTCTCCTGTTCACAAGGACTGAAATAAAATAGAAAATTATAATTATATACAATATGCTGCCAAGAGATCAACTTTGTTGCTTTTGGCAATCACTAATGATTTTTTATTTTGCAAGAGCAGCATAATGTTATATTTCTGCCCCCATTTTTCATAAAAAGTTAATTTGCATACATTTCTGCAAGACTGAACCATGTTACTACGGGAAAAAAAGGCTCTAAGAATCAACTGAAACTGAGAGGATCTACCATAAGTAAAAAAACAGGAAGGAAAAGGTGAAATGAAATCACATAACACATTTCAGACCCAAGCCTTCATACTGAAAAAAGGGTGCTATTCTGTATTTCTGGTCATCACAATATCTTCTGGCTGCTAAATACATGTAGATGAGATAGGATCAGTACTGAGCTCTGAATACATGCTCCCCAAGGCTGGTGATGTCCCCAGCATGATCCCCAGGCTCCAAGTCCAGCACAACCTGACTCTGGGATTTACTGAGACTGAATAAGCAATGCAGCTGTGAATAGTGAAAGGAGTACTTATAATCCTCTCTTACAAAAATAGTCACTTCAAGCTCTGGGCTGGGAGGAGCCATCCTCCTGGCCCTAGAGTGGAGCCCTTAATGAGACCCCTTTGCTTCTACACAAACCTTGGGAAGCAGCAGCAGCAGCAATCGCTCCTAACTCTGTCCTGACAGGATTACAACAGTTGTGAACCTGACCACCATACTACATTCCAACAGGGTCAGGGCCATGCCTTTTTTCTCTGGACATGCAGAAGGGTTCAACCCAGGCCCAAGGGATTGCTAGTAATTTATTTATGTATAATCTAAAGATTAATGCAATGAATTGGAGCAAAAATCACTTGAGAGAGGGAGAATGGGAGGGAGAACAATGGGCTTGGCTGCCTCAGGAAGGTTACTGTATTTCACATCTACGAATGGCAGTGCATTTTAATAAGCGAATGAAGATACCCACTTCTGCTGTCGAGAAATGGGGTAAAGGGAGGGTAAGTTGATTTTTTCTTCTTCTGTTTGTTTTGGGTTTTTTTGGTTTCTTGTTTATTTTGTTTGGTTATTTGGTTGTTTTTTTTTTTTATTATTATTTCAATGTTGTGGTTTTGGTTTTTTTGTTTTTTTTTGGTTTTTTTTTTTTTAACAGAAGCAAATGCAGTACATCTTTCTGTTGATATTGGTCAGTGTCAGGTAGATATTTTCAAAGCACATTGGTGAACCTACCAGCCAGCACAGTCTAGTCTAGCACAAGCACTCCCACTAGTGTGGCTTGAGCGGTCATAGGAGTGCAGCACATCTGCTCAGGAGCCCTACCCTGGTATGCTGTAACTTTGACTGAGCATAACACCATCTGCCCCTCTCAGGGTTGCCTGGCACAGGAGCTTCAGGACTGCAAATTTCTTAACCCTTGGGCCTGTGCCAGTGGCCAGGCAGTAGCTTGGGCAGGTTTTACAGCCAAAGAGTCTAAGCACCTCTGTTCCCCAGCAGTAAAGAGATTCTGCTCACAAAGACAAATTTCCAAATTTGTCTTTCTTCCTTTATGTAAAAAAAAATAAGCGGATGTATTAATGGTGGTTCTAAACTATTGTAATACCATAATCATGAGCATTTGCAATGCTTTTGTCAGAGACTGCAGTTGTACTCCATACGAATGTCTTAAATGTAGACATGAACAACTAGGTAGAGCAAGACTGAACATAATTCAAGTAATCTCCCTTTTGCTGCATCTTACAGGCTGCCATAGTTGTTACCAGAACGATGCACAAGTCACAATAGAACTAGAGGCAGCTACATAAGAAGAGATTAAAATGACAAAAATGCAGATATTTAAAGGGTATTTGAGAAACTACTAAAAAAAAATCCTTTAAATTGTTATATTTTTTGCATTCATCATTTAGAGCAAAATTTTAATTGCCAACTAACAGTCTGAAAGAAACTCCAGGACATTTCCTCATTGTTTAATCCTGTGATTCAGCCCATTTTCCCCTGGCTAGTCCCACTGGGAACTAGAGCTGTAACTCACCCTGGCCTGCTGAACAAAGCAGCTTATCTTTCAAATGGTGTACCAAGCAGTGATGAGACGTCCATATTTT
>JAOEHX010021838.1:0-13557 GCA_025448015.1 Bolborhynchus lineola | reverse complement strand
CCACAGCTCCTCTGGGCACCCTGTGCCAGCGCCTCAGGACCCTCACAGGGAAGAGCTTCTGCCTAAGAGCTCATCTCCATCTCCCCTGTTTAAGTTTGAACCCAAGTGCAAGTTCAGTTCAGTTACTTCAGATACAGTGACCTGTTCTTAAATTCCCTTTGACATAAATAATTAGAAGGACATTTTTATGCAGACATTTGACAAATGTAATTTCCTTCATGACCTCTTCACGACACTATTAAATTCTTCCTATTTATACCATATGAAGACTTAAACATTTTTAAGTGACACACGAGTTACTTGATTCTCCGAACTGATATTTTGCAGTCTACAGTTGCCCAAGGTTACAGGTTCTTAGACTAGAGATGGGGCTGGAGTTTGTGGTTTCTCTTTTTTTGTCACTGTTTTTAGGGTTTTTTGTTCTGTCCTAATGATCTATAGAGGAGTGTTAGTCTTCGTTAAGATTTGCTGCTTATAAAGAATTATATTTAGACCAGAATAAAAAACCTACCAGAACTCCTTTTTCTTCAGACTTTTTGTTTCTGTATAACTGCTTTCAATGAAGACACTTCCTTCCCCCTCCTTTCTGGAATAAATGATGCTTTAATATTTAGCTGGTCTTTAGAAGATTAGATTCCTCTCAGGGTTAGACAATAATAAGTCTGTTACTTTCATGAAATGTAGAGCATCCTCAACTCTTGCTGAAATGGCAGATCAGTGCTTTCCACTAGTGAATATAAATTACTTTTTTCAGTCATTTGTGTTAACATGAAGCTTAAAAGAATCTAAAGAGCATTGAGTCCAATGTGTATCGACACTGAAACCCCACCACTAAACCATGTCCGTAAGCACAGCATCTTTTGAATGCCTCCAGGGACGGTGACTTCAGGCACTTCCCTGGGCAGCCTCTTTCAATGCTTGAACATTCAAACACTCCAACTTACCCCTACATTGGCAAAGGTTTTATTTATTCTATGAGGTCAATTGCCCAGGAATAACGATTATATTATTTTTATATATATTAATACGGAAATAAATCATGCCTCTCAGGGCTTGTGTACAGTTTTGGATATTATCCATGGTTTTGTGATCTTGAAGAGCCTGAATAACAACAGCTAGGAAAGCTGAAGATTTAGGAAACATGGGCAAATAATCAAAGACTACAGAATAAAAGCTTCAACAAAAGATGTGGTTCATTTTACAATGCGTTGCTGCAGAGGGAAGGGAACAAGCAGTTCTTCATGCACTCAGGTTACAACAATTGTACAAAAGCAGCTGTTTGGATTACAATTCAGGTGAGAATTCTCTAATTGTACAAATATTCAACACAGGGGCATGAAGAAAATTTGGAAACTTATAGCCGTGGACTATACATAGACAAGGATATAGATACAGCTCAGTTCTTTGGAGTCTTAAGAACATATTAGCAAAACATCTGTGGGTAATGATTTGGAGGAGTTCTTTCTTTGGAGTAGAAAACTAAATGTAGTCCTGTGCTGTGATTAGAAGGACTAGTATTAGACTGGCAAGACTACTATTTCCCTCCATTTTCTTTCTCCCATTACAGTTTGAATACAGGTTATTTATTAACAGGATATTCCCTGGTTACTGGTGATTTTGCCTGGGATAACTCTAGTTATCTCAAACAAGGTTTTTAAACATATTCCCTATGTAATATATTGGCAATGTAGGTAAAATTATGAAATTTCTTATTTCATCTTGTATTGTTTGCTGAGGAATTTTAATATATTACAGAAATGGATAAACTGGTTGAAATTGGTAACGTTGTGTAGAATGAACAAAATGCACCCAAAACTTCTCATTCTTCCTTGTATGCTCTCTGTAGCACTGGGTATCAGAACTCTCACTTCTGGACACCCAGAGGGGATGAACTCTACTAAATGTAGACTACCTGAAGCAGCTATCTTCTCCTGTGGAACCTAATGGGGTTCTGTAAAGTAGTTTTCAGGAGCTTCACCTTGCCCAAGAATGAAGTTAGTGACATAGACTGGCAAAATTTGATTCCATAGCTTGCATTCCAGATGATCACACTGAAGAAAGAAAGTGCCTCTTAATGGTTATCCTCTGCCAAAGCAGTCAGAGGTGGTCTTGTTTCTATTCAGCAATAAAATAAACTTCTAATGCTTTATATACCATCTGTTGTTCTAAGGACTCCCCCAGCCTGATTGTTGTTCTATCCCTGCCTTGCCAGCCACTGCTGAAGAGGTGCCCAGATGCCACTGGGATCCAGGTTTTCTCCTTTACTTAAAACGTGCCAAAGATGATGAGCTGGGTGGCTTATTTCAGAGCTGGACTGAAACATTACCTTTGTGCCAGTCTGGATCGAGTCAGACTCTGAAGTTTCCCGATTTATTTGTTTTAAAGTTCATTTTTGAATGAATTCGTGTTTGCCAGAATAGGTGTTTCTGTAAAACACCAGAATTTACTGATGGCTGTGTGCTCTCTGCTTCCTCACTATCCATCTAGCAGCACAGCAAATTTGGGTTTGGAACCAATGGTGTGAAGGTTAGTGGTGTTTTGGCATAGCTACCTCTTCCAGATCTTCCTCAAACTCTGTCTTGATGCCTTTTTGTGGCCGCTAGTTTCCTTCCGATAACTCTATACCTTCCTCTGCACCAGTTGGTTGAAAATCCAGATAAAATGGTCTTTTGGGGGTTCCCTGAGCCTGTGATCCTGTCCTAACCACCTCTGTTCTGCTGTTTGCACCAAGCAGAGTGGCCCATAAGCTCGTGAGTACTGCAGCTGGATCCGAGTTTTACGTAGCTCTGTAGCTTTGTGTTTGAGTAGGGAAAGCTCTGTTTTCCCAGAAGATGGAGCTCTCCACCTTCAGTTGGACTGGTACCTGCTTCTAGTATTTTAAACGATGTTTTTACACCAGTGTGTGTGCTTCCAGGGCAGAGTCCCTTCCAGCTATAATGCTTTACATTTGTCCCCAAATGCCTCCACATTGTTTGAGAAAATAAGGTAAAAAATCATTAATTACTGAGAGACAAATCGTGCTCCAGCAGCAATCTGAGGGTTTAGCTTGAATTGTATTTAGGAGAAAAAGGCACCAGCGGTTTAATTTGTGATTCCTTGATGGATGAAATTAAATGATGTTTCTGTAAATTTTGTTAAACACTGAATGATGTACAGATTTTTTCATACAGATACAAAGCCTCGTTGTTACTCTACTACTGCTTTGGAAAAGAATAAAACATATACAACATTTGGTTTCAGACAGTCACTTGGAGCAGATGTTTATGTTTAAAGTAATACTTTGCTGTATGTACACATGATGACAGTCTCTTGCTATAACCTCATGTATCACTTCCTCACAACCTTATACCAACTCAGGAGATAGCCATTCTTACGTGAATTACTAGGTTAGGAATGAATCATTTTGTTTCTGTTTGATAAACTTTGTTCATTTACAGCCACAGATTCTCACTCACTCTCTTTGTATTGTGTCCAAAGGATGGAAAATGCTACAGCAATGTGATACACCCCATTGTTGACTGATGGAGGATGAAGCTGGTACAGGTCTTTTGTAGTGGTATTTGAGGGTGGAATACATCATTGGAAATGGATGATTTTTTAAATAGCTTTGATTTATTTCCTCTTATTACAATCAGTGATTTCTCTACTTTTAGCAGCCTTCTCCTATCGCTGACTCATTAAGAGCAATGAGTCTTGGTTTTGCTAACGCAGCTGTGTATTTTCAATGTGCCTGTTTCCAGTCCTGGGGGGATTCCCAATGGATATCACAGATGAGGAAAATGCACTTACTGCATTCCAGCTGTGTGCTGTGGGTTGAGCTTGCAGTCTTAAATCAGCATTGCTTGATTCTGTTCTCTATTCATCATCCAGGGATAATTGCTTTGTTTCTCCCTGATTTATGTTGAAGTCCTTTGTTTCCTCGAATTAACCAGTTTTTTCATGTCCAGCTATTTGAGCTCTTTCTCCAGATTTTAACTCTCTACAATATGGAGAGAATCATGATTGCTAGGCTGTGCTCCCTTGTAATAGCTTTTATAGTGCTCACACTAAACTCTAAAGCAACTGGATTCCTGAAGCAGCATAATTACCATCTCTGGAGGTGAAGTAGAGCTTGTTATTATGTCACGCTGTGCTAACATTTGAGTGTGTTAACCTAACACTCCAGTAGGCTTTTAGAAATACCCTTCTTTAATGTACAGAAGTACATTCCAGTGCTAAATAGCCTCGCATTTTATGCTTAGCCACCTCTGCTTCCACTATTCACACTCCCCATGCTCTCCCCTTCACACACGGCTTAGATGTCATCTTAAAGGAGTACCTAGTTGCACACGCTATTTTGGAGCTGTGATACTTTCTATATGAAAAAGGGAACACAGCCACAATTAAGACTTGCTCTGCTTCTGCTAAGCATCTCTGGAAGTTCAGGGTGGTGTCTGGTCTAGTTGGTCGGTCTGTCTGTCCTTTGCAATGTGTTAAATAGTTGTGTACTGTGGTATTGAAACGGGGCTTAATCAGGGAATGGCTCAAAGGGTTGGGTAGGATGGAGAGGGAGGGAGCTGCACACGGGTTTTAATGGTGCATGTCTTCTGACCACTGCTGATTTTGGTTACTAAGTAAGAGAACCTATGCAATCATGATATCTTTGATGGAATATTTAACTCTGGGTGGTTTTCAACCAGCTTTTCAGATGCATGGCTCTTAAATTTTGTAGCTCTTCTGCAATAGCCACAGCTGCCTTCAGTAGCAGGTTAGTATATCCACAGAAGGATATCTACTAAGGAGAAGGAAATTGGCCTCAGTCCTTCATTTTTTAAATGGAGCTGTATTGCTTCTTTCCCAAATTACTGATATACTGAGAGTGGCATTTTTACAGCCACATTTGTTGGGAAAATTATTTCCTACGCTGTTTATAAATATTCAAACCCTGCTATGTCATGCAGCTGAGGACAGACCTTAAAGAACCTAAACACGTGCACAAGAGAAATGTCACGGATGGGCAGTAGTGGATCCAAAACACTACCACTTTCCTTCCTGTGGATGTAAAAAAGGCAGAGACAGAAACAGTAATATATGTCCATCCCCCCCCCCCCAAGAATCTATATTCCCATTCGTGAGCTGGATCCACTACTGAGAAGTAATGGGGGTACCTTGTTGTGGATCAATCTAAAAGCTGAAATGCAAAAGCATTCAGAAGATCTTGGTGCTCCTGAGCTGATACTACAAACTGCTGCTTGTAACTTCCCACCGATGCAAGTTGCTGGTTTAGATGAGGCCTAGCACTTCAAGCACTGCCTGAATCTGGTTTGAGCAGGGCTTACCTGCAGTGGTAGTGGTTATGGGCAAGTTTCAGCAGACCCTTTTGGCACTTGGAGTCCTGGATGCATTTGTTCTGGAGAACAAGTGTTGGCATACTGTGGCACTTGTGTATTTCACTTTGCTTGCATTGATCCATCCGAGGTAACTCATCACTTCTTGCATCTGTCTTACCCACATGGAAGTTTGGTTTTCTCCCTTTTCTGTGTAAAATGCAAAGAATTTGCTTTTTTTTAATGTAGTACCTCATCCTGGGAAGTGCATGTCACAAACCAACTCCACCTTCACCTTCACCACCTGCCGCATTCTGCACCCCTCCGATGAGCTCACACGAGTCACACCAAGGTAAGGGTTAACCATGATGGCAAAGCGTTCAGCTCCATCAGTTTTCCCTCTAACCAGATGCAAAGTAACGGCATAAGCAAAAGCATTAGGTGAATTACAACACTCCCCATCTTATTTCTCCTATTTTGTGTTACCTCAAAACCTAATTGTCTCAGAGGCATGCGTAATGTTTGAGAAAGCCAAGCAAAACTGCTTGACTTTTGTTGTCTCTAGTTGGAATATTGCAGGATCAATAATTACATTGGGTTCTGATATCCAAACCAGACCCTTGATAGCAGCCTAGTTGCAGTCCTCATGTGTGAATGCTCAGAATGGGGTGTCTCCCAAAAAATGAGGGCAATTGTTTTTTCCGAGGAGGTAAATCTAAATCTTTGGTGCAGAAGAAAAAGGGGTGCTCGGGTGAAGAAAAGCAGGGAGTGCATGAGGAGAGGAAAAGGAAACATGCCTCAGTCAAAACTAGGGAGTCACTGCTTTGTTCCTTGGTGTTAATTGTTGGAAATGAGTTCAGAGTAGCCAGACTGAACTGACGAACCGGCTTAATGACAGCAGTTGGCACATGTAGGCAGTACATGCACACCGAAGGCAATTGGATAGCCTTATAGTTGAAGGTCTGAGAACCAGAGGGGGTGAGTGAATTTCATACCTAAAGAGGGAGCTTTCCTTTCTTAGCAAATCAGTATTTAAAGGATGTTTTATCTGTTCAGGACAGTGTCTCATTGCTTTCTCTGCCCCTTGCAGCTTCTGTGCAGGAGTGTACCGTTGTGTGTGTCCCCATTCAGAGTTGATGTGTCTAGACTTGTTTAGACATGAAATGGGCACTGACTGCCTCAGGAATGTGTGAAAAGTAAGGGTATTACTCAATATGAAATGCTGTGAGGTGGAAAGGAACTCAATGATAAGTCTGTGTAACTTTTCTGCTTCCCTTTATGAACATATTTAATCATGGCCTGTCTGGTTTTAATGTATTCTTTTCTGTCTTCTCAACACTGCTACTCAAGAGATCCTTTTAAATGGCTGTAGTTCTGTTTTAATTTTCTTATTACCGTTGAACTGCTGTTGATTATGGTCATAATGAACTCCTTGATTACACTGGTTACTAAATCTAACAAAGGAGCTGTAGTGACAGCTAAATGCAGTGTATTTTCAGCTGCCTTAGTTAAACTGAAGTTCATCATTCAGGAGGAAGAGGGAAATAAACAGTGTGATGTTTTCAGCAGGCATGTTTAAGGAGCTCCTCCTTACCAACTGTAAACAATTCTTCACAGGTCATGTGAGGAGGACGAGGAAACTGCATTCTGTCTCCTTATGCTGAGAGGAGGGATAGGGCACACACTATGATCCAGCGTGGCAGGGGGTGAGCAACACTGCCAGCAGCATCTGTGTTGGCAGGGTCGTGTCCGAGGAATGCCGGTGTGTGTGGCACCAGCTAACCCAAAGAGGTTTGGTATTTGCCTACCTGGTTGCGTTTTAACCTAGCCTCTAACCCAGGTGATGTTCTAACCTGACTAAATTTCACCTCACTAAATGAGGCGCTCATTTATGTGTTTCTTTTCCCAGTTTAACTCTGAAACTGTCACCAGGCTGAGTTGCTGAGGCCAGTTTGAGCCTTTCTGAGTCTGTGTCCAGGCTGCTTTGCAGCATTGGTCAGTTTAGTGGGGAAGCTATTTCCCAGTTAAAGTAATGCCAAAATGATCAAACAAACAAAAAAGCAACACTTGCATAACAACTGCTTTCTAGCAGGGACGCCTGGGGCTTTTTAACTGCTCTGTGGTGTGTTCTGTGTTGACAAAGAAGTAGAACTGCTAATCTATGCAACTGAAATCTGGAGCTGGAGAGAATGAAGCTGTTGGAGGTAATAAGCCATTGGAGTGCTGTAGTTTTAATCCTGTGCCTAGGGCATCTTAGAAGGCTGATAATGAGCACCCTGTGTCTGGGTTTCCAAAATGTATTTGGTCCTGCTCTGTAGAAGGTCAGTTCATGCAGTAAGTTTTCTTTCTCTTCCTTTTCCCTCCCTCATGCTTTTCAAGACTTCTGCACTTCTGTGTTCTCACAAAGGTTTTTACATTACAGTTTATAAGGAGGAATAGATGGCATTCCTCTTGTTGAATCACAGCTGCAGGGTGAAAATCCTTTGGCAGTTTTACTGGCTTATGGTAGAAGTTCCAGATCGTTGTAGAGATTGTGTTGGTCACGTCTTGGTCCATGGAGGGACCTGTCTTGGGGCTTTGTAGCACCAGCTTGATAATTCCTTAATTAAGGAGTGCCTTATATACCATTAGATGATGATCTGAGCTCATCAGGAAGCTCAGCTAAAAGCATTCCAGGGTGTCTGGCCTCACAGAGTTCACTCATGTAAGGTGAAATGAGACTGCAAATTCCAGTCTCATTTGGCCATATGGACCGAAAGGAGGCAATTCATTCACTGGCCTGTGTCTTCTCTATACATGGAAATCCAGCCAGATTGTCTCAGTGTGGCTATTTGATGCATTTCCTGGCACAGAAACCCCAACTTTAAGTAGCATGTTATGACTGAGCCAATCCAACAGCATGGCTCTGCTGAAAAGGAGAGATCCCATCTTTCCCCTGTTCCTTCCCCTCGCAGCTGCTTGGTTTTCCTGCTCCCTTGCACTGGCTTTGGCTTTTGTCTGGCTCTCTGCTGAGTGTCTTCTATTTGCTAACCTAGCAAGATGAAGGGGAAGATTTCCTTCTTTGAGCAGTGGTGAGCTCTCAGGTCAGTGAATTGTCTGTTAGCATCAGGCGTTGCCATTGTTCAAGAGCCTTCAAATGATGTTAAAGGGGACAAATCTATGCCTAGGAAATACTACTGTGGAATTACATTTTTCATGTGTATATATGTGGCAAAGCCCATCATTTGAGCACAGCTGGGAAGCTTTTTTTATAGGTGAAGGGAATTCTCCCAAATAGATATGAATTTGGAGTGTCGTGGATGTCCCACATGCCTTCTTTCTGGAATAACAGAGTACACCACACCTTATTCAGTGAATGGTGCACCTTGGACTTCCATTTGTTGAGTGAGGACTATCCATAGGTAAACATGCTGTGGCTAACTTTAGCTATTAGGAACAAGGTTTTTAAGGATGGCACTGTAGTGCCAGAAATGCTCAACCCTCAGTGTCCATGAGATCTCAAACTTGGCACAAAGGACTCGGAATGTCTTTGGAAATAGGTGTTGCGCTGAGTCTGTGTTCAGTCAGATGGGCAGCTTCTGGGGAGAGGGTGACCTCCAGAATGAATGCAATTTGATAGTCTTGAAGAAATCCCAGCCCTTAATAACTATCGGTAGTGTGCTTAAGAAAACAAAATGCCCTAAGAGAGCACTGAACATCAGTATTTTGTGTCTGTCACTTGTTCTGAATGTGCAGATTATTGCCCATTTAGTACTTTCTTGTCCACTGTCTGTATGTGTTTTATTTTTAGAAGAAAGAACTGTAATTGGGGAGCAAGTTAGCAATGTTTCAAACTATAAAATGAATGTTTTACCAGATGAACAGTAGGGTGCCTCTTTGTCGTGCTTGGTTTGCTGCTGTCAGTTACCCACTGGCCAACTGACAAAGAGCTCAGCGCTGGTTTTCTCATCACCTTTGAAGATAATTCACACCATTGTTCATCTCCATCCAATCTCAGATCCTCCATCCCCTTACCCTTAAGTGACAATGAATTCAACATAAGAAGGGTTTGACTTTACAGAAGCATGTGTTGGTGACAGTGCCAACTTCCAACAGCTTTGCTACGGATGCTTCTGTAGCAAGTATGTTCCCCTCCTCACTTGCTGCTTTCTCTGCTATGAACCAGCAGCACTAAAGACTGGCGGCTCTGTGCTCAAAGTGACACCAGAAAGTAAATCAGTCTTGCTTATACCATTCGTCAAGTCCCCCCTGTATTCTTGTCTCAGGGAAGCAACTGGGAGTTGTGACAGCCAGCAGATCAGGAAGACAAACTGAAGGGGTTGATCAGGAACCTGTCACTTTGTTTATCAGAAGAAATGTGATGGGTGCTGGGGAATGCATCGATCTCATGAGGCTGGGTGGTGAAGCATGCAAAGTGCAGAGATGTGTTTTGTAAGAGATGATGCTCTTGCACTTGTCATCACATTTCTGAAGAGCTGGGAACTGGCAGTTTTGTGGGCACTCTCAACATGGGTAATGACCCTGCTGGGTGTTAACAGTCTTGCTTGCAAAGTAAGCTTTAATTCCATAGTGGAGAGAATAATTTGCCTGCTCCTTTGCTTCCAGCCTTAACCCAGCACCTACTCCAGCTGGTGGCAGCATTGGCAATTTGAAAGGCACCCCGGTGGCCACCCCCTGCACCCCGCGGCGCCTGAGCTTGGCCGAATCCTTCACTAACCTCCGGGAATCCACGACGACGATGAGCACCTCTCTGGGGCTGGTGTGGCTGCTGAAGGAAAGGGGCATCTCGGCAGCAGTGTACAATCCACAGAGCTGGGACAGAGCCAGCAAGGGCACCCTCCTGAACACGTACATCCCTAAGATGGCCATCATTCCTTCCACTCCTCCGAACTCACCTATGCAGACGCCTTCTTCTTCCCCTCCATCTTTTGAGTTCAAGTGCACCAGCCCACCTTACGACAACTTCTTGGCTTCGAAGCCTGCTAGCTCAATCTTGAAGGAGGTGAGGAATAAAAAGAACATCAGGAACAGTGAGAGTCAGACTGACGTGTCTGTTTCCAACCTCAATCTCGTGGACAAAGTCAAGAGGTTTGGTATTGCCAAAGTTGTGAGTTCAGGGCAAACATCAGCTCCTCCTTTAACTGATGACCAGGGACCTCTTCTCTGCGGGGCACAAGGACCAGTGAGGGCCTTTGTTCCTGGAGGCCTGGCACCAGATGGTCTCCCATTGGCCTGCCCTGCCGTGACCAGTGCCATCGGCGGCATCCAGCTCAACACTGGCATCCGAAGGAATCGGAGCTTCCCCACCATGGTGGGCTCCAGCATGCAGATGAAAGGCCCAACATCTCTCACTTCGGGGATCCTCATGGGAACCAAGCTCCCGAAGCAAACTAGCTTACGGTGAAGGACTTCATTTTTACAGCTAGCCTTTTTAAATACAAGTACTCTTGATTCTGTCTCCGATCTCCTTTCCCTTTCCCCACCACCCCTTCATTGCCTCTTGAGTTTGACAAATCAACTTCGTGCCTAATGGGAGAAATGTGTAAACTTTGTATAAAATGTGTAAATATGTACCAGACCTGTTGTAACTAATGGGATTATTTTACTGCTCAGTTGAGTGCAGAGGCTCTGTGTTACGGTTGCTGTTATTAAATGTAACTCACTAACCTTTTGGAAAGTTTTTTTTCTAAGATGCACTGAAAAAAACCCACGAAAGAATAAAACCAACACTAAATAACTTGACAACGTGAATCCTGTAGCTAGCCTAACTCGAGTCAGAGGCGCATGGGAAGCTATTGAATGTGTTATGTGAGACCTCGCGGTACATCACTTGAAGCATGGGAGCATTTGTGCTTTGTTAAAGCCAAAAGCACTCGGTTTGACATGGTAGTTTTAATTTTGCTTCTGTAGATGAGTTACTGGAGTGCCTGCCTGTAATGCCTGAATGGATGGAACTGCATTCTTCTGTTCTGTATTCTCCTCCTCCCCAAGATGAGAAACTTGAAGCAACCGTGTGTTGAGGTCGACAGGCCTGCTGGGTACCTGGAATATCAACGTATTCCTGTTTCTTGTGGCACACACACACTCCGTGTGACTTCTGCTTTGGCTTTTGTTTTGTTTTTCAGTGCTGCACTGGATTGTGGAGGGGGAAGTGCTTTACTGTGTGGTGCTGCCTCTGAAACACGCTTTGTCAGTGCCCCCAAAGAGAACAGCTTTCACCACTTGGGAGCTAAATGTGGCAATGACTTCCTACAAGTCAAAGCTGTGGAACAGAGGCATGTTACAGAAGAGCGTGTAGCAAAACCAGTGTTAGAACAAGGTGTGTCCTTGAAACCTTGGCAAAGAACCACAAAACCCAGTTAGTTACAGAGTGGTACAAGCTGGAAAGAGGAGCTCGCAGTTGCCCACTGGTCACCGGGGTGAGAGTATTCCCCACCTATTTTCTGTTTTCAGAGAAACCTTCGTGCCCAGTTGGACCATAGCAGAGCTATAAAGGTGGGAAGCACTTTATTTCACAGTCTTTTAAACTGACAAGATACCTCCCAATACCAAACCTATAACCCCTGCTTTATCAGAAGGGAAACTGGAGGCCTCAGGCAGCCTTTAGTTACAGCCCAGGCGATCCTTGCTTCTCTTGTGAGTTTCTTCTCTGTTTCTCCCCAAGTTCTGCTTGTAGAGAGAATTGGAATGTCCTGAACCTGAGTAGACCGAAGAGAGCTTGTTTGTAGAGCATTGGTTCAGAAGGGAGATGGAGAGGGGTGAAGGGAGAGGGTTTAACATCCACTTTCTTTTCCTTGCATTTCTTGTGGTACAAAACCAAGCTCTGTTTGTTGCCGTTACCCCCCTACACATACTTGCCATGAATTACTGTTTGTACCAGACTGTTACTAAATCATTAGCACTGATCACTTCTTGTATAAATGACACTGTCTTTTAGTCTCTGTGATGAGAGGTAGGTGGGTGGGTTTGGTTTCTTTTCCGAATGAAGTAGTTACTGCAGTAGTGCTATGGACACTAAGGGTATGTTTGCGAAAGGAAAAACACATGGGGCAGTTTCTGCATGTGTTTGAAGACTTCTATTTATTCTATGAACTTACAATGTTTCAGTAAATGTCATCAGCTCTCTCTGCTGTTGTATGTGTGCACTTATTGCAAGTAAATTTAAGGATCTTTTTATTTGAATGTATCTTAAACCAGTAGATAGAATAACAGTTGATTCTGGAAAAACAAAACATGGACTTCATGGACCATTTTCTATACCCAGAGGGAGAAAGCAATACCATATGAGAACTTAAAGTGTCAAAGTTAATCATGCAATCGGGAGGTGTTATTTAGCCTTTAAATAAGGAGTCTGGGCTGTCCACCTGCCACAGAAAGCAATTGTAACACATCTGAAAGATGAAATCTAAAGTTTTCTTCACTAATAATCAATAAAATAACAGAAAAAGATGCATCCTTGTGTATTATTCATCTCTTGTCCTGTTCTTTTCAGGTGATAACTCCTCGACCGTGATCCCTTGTTTTCATCTCGGTGTCAAAGCAAGATAAGAGGCCATCAGCCGGTTTAGGTTTTAAATGCTTAGACACAGAAGTGGTTGGGAAGTTTGGAGGTTTTAAGGTTGCTGGAACTGCTGAAACTTTGCCCAAAATGGAAAATACAGAACTCAATGTGCTGATGTTTATTGGTGTTCCAAGAAAGGAGATTTGAATGCTGTGTGTTTTGTGTATTTGGAGCAGGAGAGGGGTTTGAATTCCCTTCCTAATATGACGCAGAATGTGTAATGAATGTGAAAGGATGGAGTAAGGAGGAAAGATTCTGTGTTTTCGAGCAGAGCAAGGTGTGAGGTGTGCTGTGTGCCAGCATCCTCCTCCCTGAGGGAGGAAGAAGCCCACTGCTGAGATGCAATAAAGGTAATGAGAAACTCAAAAAACCCTGCAGATGGTGAAAGCAAAGGGATGATAAAAGCTCCCTGAAGGAGGGGGTACTCAGGCAGTAATTCAGGGGGAGATTAGACAGCCTCATGCGTTAGAGATGGGTGTGTGCGATCTTGAGGGGGAAATAGTATAATAGAATCATAGATCGGTTTGGGTTGGAAAAGGACCTTAAGCTCATACAGTTCCAACCCCTGCCATGGGCAGGGACACCTCACACCAGAGCAGGTTGCTCCAAACCCTGTCCAACCCAGCCTTGAACACTGCCAGGGATGGGGCAGCCACAGCTTCTCTGGGCACCCTGTGCCAGCGCCTCAGC
>JAOEHX010021837.1:0-10665 GCA_025448015.1 Bolborhynchus lineola | reverse complement strand
CCGGCTGCGTCCTCCTCCTAGGTCCGGCGGCCGCTGCGGCAGGGAGGTGCGGGGCCTGCCCCGGCCGCGCTGCCGTACCGCGGGGGTGGGAGTGGGGGGTGCAAGCGGAGCTCCGGGCGCGCACAGCGGGACGGGTGTCGGTGGGTGAGGGGCGCGAAGGTGGCGCCGCGAGGAATCAATAACGGGAATTCTCAGTAGTGCAGGAAACAGCTACGTAACTGTGTTAATAAATAACGACTGCATCCCAGGTCCGGGTGAGGAGCAGTGGTAAAGGGGGAGCGGGGTCAAAAGGTGATGCTCCACATGCGGTAAATCGGGTGCCCTGCCAAGGACTGGATTGGTGGAAGTCCTTTACGAAAGGAGCAGGATATCGCCGAGGTTGTTTGATTTCGAACCAGTATAAAGCCATGGACTGTCGTATCCTTGTGTTGTGCGCATCATAAAGAAGCAGGTCAGAGCATACCAAAGCGAGTACGCGTTTAGTCTGTTTTTTAGAATAAGTCTTGAAATATACCGGGTTTTATTTGAATTTGCTTGTTCTCAGAGTGTGACAGGACTGAGTGCCAGGGCTGCTGCAACTGCGTTTTTCTTGCCAGAGAAGTCTAACTTAGTGAGGCTTTTACGTGTGATAATGAGTAGAGGTAGAAAGGTTTGCTGCTTTCTCGGGTGCAGTATGAGGTAATGTCAAGGTTTGGAAGTTACAAATCTTTTGTTAAAAAAAAAAAAAGAATCTTTAAAATTGGAGCAACATTTTAAAACGCCAGTATCTAGCGTTGTCTTTTAAGCACCTTACTGATGCCACTAAGTAACTGGGTTTACTTTTCACAATGGGGAGTGCCTGCAACTCTCAAATCTTTTTGTTCAGGATTGCATGTGTTCATTACCTCTGAAAGTCAGTTTGTTTTATTTGGTTCCAGAATAGAGATTTCAAGGAGACCACCGTTAGGCAATAACATGAAAAGACAGTGGTTATAAGCGCTCTCTGGATCATTGCAGTAAAGCAAATTCTACCCTTAGCAGTTGTGGAAGACTCATAAAATGATTTTATTAGTTATTTAGGTTCTAAATGTTCTCATCTTTCACCTGTGGTATGTGGCATTCAGAACATCATAACTTGACCTGCTTTAGGAAAGTGCACACAACTAATATCTAAATATTTATATTCTGTGTTTACTTTAAGTGCCATAAAATCCTTAATTGCTGGCTTTTCTGTCATCACAGAACTCGCTACCGGTTTCCAGTTGTACATAAGTTCTAGTATGAGGCAGAGATTCTTTCCTTAGGTCAAGTGCATACGCTGTTTTTTTCCTCTTATCTCCTCCACACAGCCTCTTGCTAGCAGTTCTGACCAGCCTTATCTAGTGCTGCTCAGCCCATGCTGGTTTGGCCAATCACAAAATCTTTGGCTGGTTGCCTATGCTGGCAGAGCTTTATAGTAGGCTGCTGTAAATGACAGGAGCCTCTGTGGCTTTCTGGAGAACATCACAGGTGATTTCAGTCCCTTGTGTAGCTCAGAACTGTGAGAGGATAAAGGCAATTGGCATTCCTCTAAGGGGCCTGGTGCTGAGTCTCCTGTTTGTCTTCATTTTCCACACTGTAATACACAGATAATTGTGGGGTTTATCTGTATGAACTTTAAGCATACCTCACAAGACTGTTTCTAAATAAGAAGTAACTCTTTCAAGGAAGTTATCTAATAGAAATAACTTATGGCAGTTTGACTGCAAAACAGAACATGACATGCTATCTTAGGTCAGAAGGTTTTTCAGATAGTATCACTAATGTCAAGACAGTTAAACTTGCCTGGTGTGTCTCTGCTCTACCTGAATTTTAACTACAGCAAAGTATAAATTTACCTGTATTTTTCTAATATACTGGTAGTTCTGCTTCATAGTGCTTACATGCTTGCAGTGCTCAGTGAGAGTGTTATGCGTATGATGACCAAATGATGAAAAATAAATAAAATCTGAAAGGATGGTGCATTCACAGGGTATTTTAGCATGAGACAGATAAAGAAGAAAAAGAGAAAAGAAAATACATGTGAAGTTTGGGAATGAAAGTGGTGAATATGGAAACAGCATGAAAAAAAAAAATCCCAAAAGGTAACACCTGTAAAATTTGCCAGGAAATTAATTTCCACTTTTCCTGGTCAGCTGTGTTCTGACACTGTACTGGCAAATAGCATTCTCCCTTTCTCAGCTGTTAAGGGAGCTCTGTGAAGTGCTGACCGTTACGTCTGGAGTGAAATTGAGAGCAACTGTCCTGGTATTTATCCATTATGGTCACCAGTCTTAAAATGAACTCTTCCAAAGAAGCAGTGTTTGCCATGTGCATGAAGCAATATTTCTAATAAAGCACTATCAGCCTTTTCTGTTGAGCAAAAACTACTTAACATATTAACACAGTTGAAATGCATGTAAGAGCATCAGGAAAGCAGCTATTTCGAGTCAAACAGGTCTGCAGGGTCTGCTGGAAAGAATCTTACAATGATCATCATTTGTCAATTTTTCTGAAAACGAATATAAGTAGAAGAAGCAGATTTTCTCTCTACCTAAAGAGTCTCTTAGCTTTTTAGATGTATCATCCTTTTTGCACCTGCTGTAACCACACCACCACCCCCCAAATCTCATTTTGTTTTCTCAAACCATTAGATAGAAATCACCAGAGGACATTTCCATGTTAGTTTTCAATACTGAGCTGTGTCTGAGTGCTGTTCAACACCTTGGTCCAAAGGCAGCTCTTCTTTACTTCCCATCAGCTGCAGTGAATCCCTGATTAACTTTTGAAGTGAGCAGAAGCCAAGGAACTGTTTGCCGGTTTGTACAGCAGGAACCGCACCAGCCACTGGCAGGTCAAGGAGACTTGAAGCTGACCCTAAGCTGGGTCTCATCTGTACTTGAAAATTTGGGGGTTCTCTGGCAACTGCAGATACACAGCACTGGTTATCTAAGTGAAAGCATGACATAACAACAACAACACTTATTTTCTAGCATTAACAAGTCCTATCCTCAATTGAAGCTCTAATTAGTTTGAGGTCTTAACCAAAACTACATGCTGATGCAATGCATTAAAGTGCATCTGATACAATTGACAGAGAAAGGCAGAATTCATCTCCTGAAGAGGTTAATACTTTAAATCCAACCTAACTGAATATCCGCTTATCTTACCAAATGTTCAACATTGCCTTTATAATCATTACTACAGTATTCTCTGCTTTGCTGTGTTCTCGGTAGGATTGTGCTGTTGATACTGACAAATGAACAGGAACGTGTCCTATGAACACAGCTTTCTAAGAGTTACCTGAAAATTACTGACTGTTAGAGCTGAAATTTATTGATGCATAAACCATATTCCCCCCCCTCCCCCCCCACCTTGGGAAAGCATAGTCAGCTTTCATTTGGTCATTTTTGAATTACATAAAATTGCATTAAAAAAAGTCCTATCACCATAATTACAAATACTTCCGCTATGTTAGAAGAAATATGCCTAGAAATAAAGAAGCATAAGATAAAAATGCATATATAGCAGTTATTTCAGAAGGGACTGCTGATTTGGAGTGCCTAACTGTGCATGCTTTAAGGGGCCAGCTTTGCAAAAGTCTTTGAGTTTGTGTAAACAGTTCCCTTTCAAATGTCTCCAGTACAGCTTGGTTGTATTATTTTTCGTTCTTAGCTCTAGTGTTGGCCATTAGGAGTGAACTGAGGAAGTCTGATAGACAGAATTGCTTATGAGACTGGGACACTGGAATTCCTGCTTTAGGGATGCCAGATTATCTTAGCCAGAGATGACATCCCTAGATTTCCAACTCCATGTGCTTAGCTGAAAACATGTCAGGCAGCTAAGCAAAATCTAAGCAAAAAACTTAGGCACCACTTGGAAGGTGTAGAAAGCAGCTTAAATTCCCCTCATGCACTTTAGACTCCTAAGTGCTTAACTGTCATTGTGGTGGGAGATGGATCTTAAATCATATTAAATCCAAGTATAATGTAATTTGGATATTCCTGATGCCTTGTACATTTTTTTGAATAAAATCTTTATTGAAACTACCTACTGCCAGCAACACATAAGTGCGTGCATATGCTTTACACATATGTATCATTCAAAGGGGTTGTGAAGTTTACATAAATAAATGGAAAGAAATGCCACATAATGCTGTTTTGTCTTGCAGAATTAAGGGAAATCAGATTTGTATCTTTTCCACTGGAAAATTAATTGTACTTCTTTACAGAAGAGTCTTTCCAATGCAAAAAAACGCATGATGCTGGGAAATAGGTCATGCTGCTCAACAAAGACTGAAACCTCGCACAACACAATGACACAATACACTTTTTGCTGTAACTACAAATCTCTATACTTTCTCTTGAAAATGCATTTGTTACCTTTGGGTGCCTTGAGGTGAATTTTAGTTCTCTTCTTATTACAATGCACTTAAAGCTGAACCAAACACTCTTGACTTACACTGAAATTGCATATTTTTTCCTGTAATCTAAGAGCTGCATCTTGTACCTCTCCTTAAGGAAAAAATACCAATTAACTTAGTGGGAGTTTTTCTGTACAGGGAAAGCAAGATCACAGTCATACATATAACTGAATCTGAGGAAATGTCAGATAAACACTACTTTGATTTAACCCTTCTTGGCAGCACATATTTAATCCCTCTCTCAGTGATGTATATTTAACCTCAAAAGCCTGAGCAAGGCTTGGTCTCCTAGCAAGGCCTGTTGCCCACTGCTAATACAGGGAGCCCAGCTCAGTTGAACATCATGAGTGTCAGGTGAAATGAATCCAGCACATGCTGTGTTGTGTGGCTGCGTAAGTGTTGGCTGGACATCACCTAGCCCAGTGCTTTTTTATCTGGTCCAAGGGCTACATAGCCGCCTCACATAAATTTAAAGGACCTTGTAATGCACCTACTCTGGTCTTCATTTACAAAGAGAAAGTGTTAGGTTCATATTTAAGAATCTGTTTACCAGCTTTCCTTTAATGAACCTGCTTATTTTCTTGCTTCCATGTATGCAAAGATGCATGTATGTCTGATACTGAGTTTTAGTGGCCCATTCCACCTTCTGACAGGTTATGAATTGTGCATGGCTCCCAGACTAAAGTGTGAAAAAGACTCCTGTAAAAAGCATCTGTACAAAGAAATAGGATGGGGTAATGAAACCCTACTAAACACATAGGATCAAGGAGACAGAGCTGACTTTACTGGGGATTCCTAATTCTGAATTTTCTGATATTTGCCATAGATACAGGAAACAGATTTGGCATTATATGAGGTTTTTAAAGAAATTCTGGAAGCTTAGTCAATTGATTTTCCTTTGTATTGCCAGAATGGTGGATGAGTACCAAAATGTGAACATAAATGAGATTCCTCAGCTTTGGCATTGCATTAGGATTGCTTTTGTCAACTGCAGTACCTGGCTTTCTAGCTCTAGTGGCACTGGCATACAACTCAGTTTTGTTATGTTTCTAATGGTGGTCAGCACTGTATGCAGTGCCTCAGTATTCAGAACCAAGTGTTGATGAACCAAAGTACTTATTTTGTGAGCTGCTCCAGTAAAAACCTACTCACTCAGAGCTAAGCCATTGCTGCTGGTTTTGGCTGGAGTAGCTGGCAAGTGGCCCTGTTATGTATAAACATGTAAAACACAGAAAGATAAAAGACTGTCATATCACTAAGACAGATGAAAACTTGATTGCCTACCTCTGCATGGAAGAAGTTGCTTTTTCCTGCTTTTCCTAGTTTTCAAAGCATTTACAGTTCTTTAAGCTGCTGCTCTATGAAAGGGGAAATGCTTTCCCACTATGGTTTTGATATACTTCAAAATGCTATTCTGGAGTAATCTGTGGCTTTGCCAGCCTGAAAGTCAATAAACATGTTTTTAAAAGGACAAAGATTTAGTGGTACTGCTGTATGTATCATAAAATAAATCTCAGTTGATTTGTTCATGTATGAATGAAGCCAGAGGAGATTGTCCAATATTATCTGTCATCATCATATACTATCCCTGCGTTATAGATGTGACTCCTTGGTTTCTCAGGTGTGGTTTTTGATACAAGTGGGGTCAGACTGGCATTACAACAATACATCCAAGAGGAAAATAAAACCCCATTTGTGCCATTAATTAATGCCATAGCCTAAGGATATAATTAAGCCCACAAGCCCAGGTGGGAACTACAATGCAAGGTTGTGGAAACATTTCCATTAAGCTTATTCGTATAGTTTTGTAGTCTTTCTGTATGTGTTAATCTTTCCACATGAGTAATTTTCCCAAGACATCACCAAAATTAAATTAAATGTCGAAGTATCTGTTTGGTCTGTACATCTGTTACTGATGCTCTGGTTTACATAATACTGGTGAATTGTTGTGCAGCATAGAATACGTATAATTTTTTATTGCAGATTTCAATGTAATTGTCACATTTCTGAAGCTAAATAAGAGAAAGAAGCCAGTGAACATCCCTCACCTCCCTCTGAGAGCGTAAGAGCACTTATACACACAGTCTTAGAAATCCCATGGCTCATGCATGGTTGCTTCAAAACCTACATTCACAAACCACAAGTTCTGAGAAACACCAGTTCCTCAGTCATGATACAGCCTGGATTTGCCAGAAATGGAAACGAGAGTAAAGTACAGCAGATCCAGCATTATCAGCAGCGCTTTAGCATATATGCAGTTGGGAAGAAATGTTTGGATGCACTTGTGTCAGAACAGGAAAGCAGCAATGACTGATAGGGAGCCTCTGAGGCAGATCCAAGTATATCATCATATGAAGCAGACTGTCTCTGCTGTCAGATATAAAAAACAAAATGTGCTTGAAAGAACCAGGGATTCATAAAGTGCTGGTTAAGTGTAATGCACAGTAATCAAATGTCAGAGAAGAAAATCTGCAAAGAAAATGGACAACAGGTGCTTCCCAACTTTCAGTGGGGACACTGGAGCTGCAAAAGCCCATTATCATTGTGCTTGCTCCCATATATACACTGAGAATTAAGATATCATTGTAGCAAAATAAGCATAGGACTGAATCTGGAGGCTAGACTAGAAAGCACTCCTTGATGCAAACATTTTCTGGTTAAAAATAGGATATCCATGGATCCAAATGCAAGAACCGTGACTGACTTCACAGTAAGACTTCTACCTCTATGAAATCATGTAACAGGATTAATAGAAGAAGCACTTCCACTTCCTCAGACCAGAGTCTGAATTTGGGGAACTACCCTGTTGAGATAGATAGAAAAAACCACCAAACCACAACATTCAGATAACTTGTTTCTAATATGATTGTTATCTGTAATCTGGTGGTAAATACATTGCGGACTCAAGAAGATCCAAAGCAATATACAGGCAAAAAGTTTTTGAGTAGAGTAGCACTATGGCCAAGAGTTGACTTCACTGCTAACACCATGTGAATCACTGTGAGAGAAAGAGGACAAGCAGAAGAGAACAGAAGGCCAGCTGAAACCATCCCAGGAAATAACTCTACATTACAGAGTGAACCTAATAAAAAGGATGAGTGGATATTTGCAGATCTTCCAGAAGATCTCTCCCTATTAGCACTCCAGAAGGGAAGCTGGAAGCTGTATATATGACATGGCATTTGGCATTTGCTAGGTAAGAACAGTAAAGGCGCTGCAAGAAGCAAATGGTATTTCTCTTCCATAGCATACCCACAGGGCACACGAAGGTCTAACAAGAGAGACCCTTTTTGTATAGCCCTATTTATAAATCGGGATTCATCAAATTATCACTTGATAATTTGACCCTAGACATGGTCTAGGGTGAGGCGTCCCTGCCCATGGCAGGGGGATTGTAACTGGATGATCTTTGAAAGGTCCCTTCCAACCATAACCGTTAATTACTGATAAATGGCTAACAAGAAATTCATCATATTTCAACCTAGCCTAAAAGCATAGAACTCTCTAACAAAGCATCTTTAGAATTTCCTGCCTTCAGTGATACCAAGAGCCAAAATTTCCAAACTGGTCTCACTGACTACCTGACCCTTAAAGAATGAAAGCAGCAGCATGCTCTGGCTTTGCTGCTATTGCATTGCCATCTCAACAGAATTTCCCTAAAAGACAGTACCCTCAAAACATAAAGCAGAAAAAAAAGGAATACATGCAAGACACTAACATCAGCAGCTGTTCAGTACTGGAATAAGTGTAATTGAAACATTCTTTTTATTAGTGACTGAATAAGTTCTTGGCACATTCTTAAAATGTGAAGAAGTCCAAATCCAATTACTTAAAAAAAATACGTTCTGAAGTTTTTAAGTTAGAGGAAAGGAGAAGGTAGTCCTTCCTTTGTTTAATAACTTAAATGCAGAGAGGTACCAGAGAAGGTTCTACAGCACATAAATCACAAATATGAAATACTGACTTATCTCATTTTTTAATGAGTTCCGTTCTTTCTCAAAGGTGCTTAGCACAAATTGCTTCACATTCATTTTCTTTTTTTTACTGGCATATTAATCAGTACATCAGGAATGCAAAAAAATAAGCATTTGGATAAATGGATAAATGTATGTTAAAGTAGTTAATCATTTTAGTAAGTATATATACAGATTCTGCTTGCAAGGAAGAAGTATGAAGGACTGTAAAACTATATGATTGCAAAATTACCTATTCTAATGGTTTTAATGCAATAATAACTTTTCCAAATGAAAAATGAAAATGGCATAAAGATGAAGGACAAAAAAAGCTTAAGATTGATTATATAAATCAGTGAACATCAAATGATGCCTTAAATCATGATTGACATTACTATGGAATCAAAATTAGTATTATTGTGTAGCAGAACTTTCAATCTATGAAAAGTTTTTCCTACAGAAATGGGATTTTCCCTCATACAGAACTCGACACGACAGTATTTCTTGCAGCAGAGCTTTTAAAATGCTAACTGTTGAAATGCTAAAGTTCAGACATACACACATACCTGAACACATGCAGATACATTTTCCTGGCTCCCCACTCCCTAGTTACTCTTTGAGATAGAAAACATACGTAAACTGGGGATGAGCAAACTGCATCTCCCACCTCACAGGCAGCCCAGGCTACACAGAGCCATGGCCTCACTCAAGACTGCCCAGTGTGGTTGGATTTACACCATACATCCGCAAAAAGAGGTGTGACAAAGCAAGAGAGAAGTCAGTCAAAACGAGCCATTGATCACAACCTCTTCTGCCTTCCACTTGGATGAGAAATTTGAAGTACAGCAGAGCAATGTGCTCTGTGCACTTCTTAGAAGTCCAGTGCCGGCATGCCATTGGCTTCTCCCAACTTACTTAAATGGCAATAAAATATGCTCTAGAAACAAACCTTCTGGTTTGGGTCCTGAAACAAGACAAATAATTGTCCTGGTTATATCAACCAATTGTCCAGGTTATATCAACCTTCTTTTGTTTCATGTGTGTACAGACCAGCTTTCCAGTCATAGGTCTAACTGTTGAAAGTATAAAGGAGGTAGAGCGTACTCAGATTTCTTTTTTTTCAGATCAACAAGACATTACTTCCTTACGATATATTCCACCATGTAGGTTACTGATCGAGTACTGATGATCAGACTTTCATTACACAGTCTGAACATGGGTTTTTGGGAAAAATAGTAGAAATTGTCATTTCCAACTGAGAGATAGCTCATTAAAAGGCATGAGATCAGCTCAAATTCTGCCAAAAGGAAGAAACAATAAGGCAAAAAGATCCCAAGGTAGTTTGCTACTAGTATGGATTATTTTCCTTGCTTTAAATTTAAGACATATTTAACAAAGGGGATGCTTTCAGTTACTCTTTGGAGACTTTAAAAATAAAACTACTTTCTATGATTTTTCTTTGGGTTTAACTGCTCCTTGGTTCTGCTGTGATAGCAGTTATTAAATCAGTAGATGTTGCACACCAACATTTCAATGTTTATTTACCTACCACTAAACTTGGAATGGTCTTCCTAGTTTTTAATGGGTGTTAATTATTTGATTGTAAAGTATAGCAGAATACCTGTGCCTGAAAAAATGCCTCCTCTGCAATTTGATTGCTTTGAAGGAAATTCTCCCAAGCCTCTCCTGTGAGGCAACCTCATTAGTTAAATGGAGAGGCAATCATAAATTCACTCGAGGATGTTCAGTGTCCTGAGCCTACCCTTCCCTGCTGCATGTGTAGCTGCTGGTGACTGGCTTTTCTCATCAAGCAGTGCTCTGGCCCACTCGCTGGCCCGTATAGACAGTCCTTGTTTATCGGGTAGGGTACACAGACACCTTCTCACAGTGAATGTCTGTGTAGAGGTGTTTTTTACCTTGCTGTTTCCTTAACTCAAACTTGCTCCCGTGAGCTCAGTTCATCACCTATTAAAACAATAGGAACCTTTGCATTGATCACGATGAGGAGGTGCATCAGTCTTGGGCTGCTTGGGTTCGGGTTGTTAATAAGTTTTCAAAACTTCACCAGCACTGCTGGACTATCAAGTGCTGTATCTGTGTTGGGAGATTCTGGCCATCAGCATGGGTGTCCTGGGTTCAGCAGTAGCAGCCATTTTTCTCCTTCTCAGTATCTGGTGCAGCGCTGTGTTTTTTGACTTTCAGCCTGGGAGCAGTGCTGATAACACCAATGTTTTTAGTTATGGCTTAGTGATGTTTGGTGTGGCCAAGGACTTTCTGAGCCTCATGCTCTGC
>JAOEHX010021835.1:3409-13501 GCA_025448015.1 Bolborhynchus lineola | reverse complement strand
CCCCAGCGGCCGCAGCAGGGACCGCGGCACAGCGGAGCCGAGCCCGGCGGCCTTCCCCCGCCGCGCCGGGCAGCTATTTTTAGTAAATCCTCCCCCCGTCACTACGGGCCGCTGCGATCGCAGCGCGCAGCCCCTCGCCAGCTGCTGCCGCCCAGCCCTCCGCGCACGACACAGGCTCGCCCGCCGCCGGCGAGATGGCCGGCTAATCCCGCGGCAGCACCAACAGCCGCCGCCGCCGCCGCAACTTTCTCTCCCCTCCCCGCTCCGATCCTGCCCCGCCGCGCCAGTGGAAGATGGCAATTGGGGGAAGGACTGGAAGTTGCAGCCCACGAGCGAAGAGATAAGGCGGAGGCGCGGGAAGGTGAGTGACACCGGCCGTGAGCTCTGCCCGGTCCCCGGCAGTTGTCTTTGACCTGCTGGGGTGGGCTTTTGGGAGACCTTTGGAAGGGTTTGGGTAAGTTGGGCCGTGTCAGGGCGGGCAAGGTGGTGGTGGTGTGGGGTGGGAACACCGCCCCCCGGCAAGTTTCGCTTCGCAGGAGCGTGAGTGGAAAAGGAGTTTTCTGCGCGTCTGCTCTGCCTGCTGTGTGCACGCCGTACTTGACCCCGGAGCGGGTTTCCTTTGCCGTGTCCTCCTCCTGTGGGGTGGCGGGCCGCAGCTCTGGGCTGGCAGGGGCCGGTTGCTGGAGCCCCAGCGGGCAGGGAGAACGCTGGAAGGCCCCCAGGGTGCGCTGGGTATTGGGAAGCAGGGGAGTGCGCTGGGGGAGCTGCCCCGTCGAGACCGAACGGGAGCAGGTGGGAGCGGAGCGGTCGGCGGGGTGCTCGTCAGTCAGGCACCGCCGCTGGGCCCATGTCGGAGCGGCCCGGAGCAGGCGGTGGCCGGAGGGTGGGCAGGGTGCATCCCATCCCGGCAGTGGCGTAGCGTGGGCAGAGTTCTGTGCAGTTGCATGTGCGGTGTATGCATTCCGGCAGGGCAGGTTCCAGGGTAGCATCGCTGGGCATCGGACGGTTGGGTGGTTTCCAGTAAGGGTACAGTTGTTTTGACTCACATAAAATGCCTTGATTTTGATCTGAAACGGAATATGATAGCAGTCACTAGTCATCCATGCTTATCACTGTTACAGAGAGAAAAAAGCAGGTATTACGTGTAATGCTTAAAGTGTGTATTCATCTTTGACAGATTTAGCCTGAGCTCACAGCATTTTGTGTTTTTAAGTGCTCCGAAGAGGTCTAAACCAGCTGTTAGACTACATGAGGATTTAAGAAGGGAGGAATGTTTAAAACAGACTGAACGATGAGAAGGAAGCAGCAAAGCGAATTGTGGAGACCTACTGACATATGAAAATGCGTGAATGTGCTTTTCTGATGTAAAAGCTGTTGAGAATCTCTGTCACAAACAGTGCAAAACAAGTGCTGAAACAGAAACTGAGGAATTTTAAACATATTTGTCTTTCAACATTGCCAGCTTTAGTTCCTTGACATTTTGTTTTCTGTGAGAGAATAGTTTTGTGACAGTTACTCAGGATTTAATTTGCAAGCTCACAAAGGCCTGTAAGCTCTGCTGAGAACTCATGAGCAAAATGGAAGGTATTTCACATTAAGGTTTTTCAAATGCCCTTCCATATCTCCTGTCTCTCATCTCTTCTCCTCCATCCCACTTCCAGCTCCCCAGCAGCTTCCCTAGATCTATTGAAGATAATTAAAATTATCTTCTTATTGAGTGTTTCTCAATTTTTTCTCAGGTCCAGTGCATTCCTGTATCAGTGCTCTCTGCCTACGTATGTTTTGTACCCAGAAAGCCTACTTTGTTGAGAGAGAAATGCAGGCTTGTTCTCTGTCATAATACCGGAGCAGTCTTGGAAGGCAGTTCCATCCCTTCGTACATTTCAGTTGCATGGTTATTTGTATAAAATAAATGCCTCAAGGATCTATGACTTTCCACTGTCAGTGATGCAAATAATACACTATTTTAACTCCTGTTTTTCATTATGATGGCAGAGAGATGATCTAAAACATTGGGAAAAAACTTGTCATGGCCTAGAGAAAAGCTGAGTTCAGTTATATCTACTTACCACTGCTCCTAGCTTCTTCATACAAATATTGAAATAACTCTCTTTTGTGTGCAAACGTCATCATCAATTCAGAACTCTGAAAGTGAGAAAAACACTTGGTGACCGGGTTGATACAAGTGCAGCACTAGAGTTAGGTAAGCCTACCGAGAACACTATTCTATGTGTCAAATTCCTTTGTATTTTGGTATCAAAGTCTCCGTGAATGTGTAAAACACCCAAATGTTTTCAACCTGATGTTAAAATGGCAGTTTTGAAAAGAGTAGTGTTTTTTTTTTTTTTTTTCCATTAACATGCTTTTCCACAAATGAAGAGCAATCTACAGGATACAATGGGAACAGTATTTTGTAAGCTGTTGTGTACTTCTGTTTACCACAATCTTCCTGTGCACAGAGCAGTTTAAAATGAAAAGTGAAATTTTGTCTTCACTACTGAAAGTCCCAATACATGCTTGATTTACTGCAGTTGCTCCTATTAAAATTTTCCTGGGAATAAAAGGCAATATTATGATTCAGTGGCATGTAACATTAAAAAAAGATTCAGTTATAAAAACTATGTACTTTCTAAAAATAATTTAAAATGGAAAATAATTTTCATTTGTTCATCTCACTACCTGAGATAGTCCCATGGAAGTTGCTGTTAAAAATGTAATTTACATCCGGAAAATACTGATCAAATTCATGTTTACCTATCATGAAAATGATATGAATATCAGTATGAATTATGATGAATGCTGGAGATGATCAGCTGTAGTTGGATTAGTTAGTTTCTTAGTATTCAGCTAGTGCTTGGTAGGAGAAATGTAGTTTTGAAGATACTTGAATCCTTTCACCAATGAAAAGTGACAGAAATGTTGACATGTTACCTGGTCACCTCCAAAATGGTAAATAAGCACGTATTCATCAGACTGCGTGTACTGCTATTGTTTCATTCAATCAATATTCAGATTAGATAATTTTAAGCTATTTAAGGTGTGTGTATACAAACTGCAATAGACAGTACTTCTGGTTTACAGTGTAGCCATATCTGAATCATAGCTGAAAGAGGTTACTGTATCTCAGGAGTGAGGGGTTTTTTCCCTTTTACAGAGGGTGTTTGGAACAGATTTGCTGAGGTTTATATGGCATGTCCTGTATGCATCATGTTTATGTGAAATTAATTTTCCATAAGAATTTAAGTTAATGAGTGCTTATCAGTTTTCCAGGTTCTTCTGGAGTGAATAATAAAATGTTTGGTTTTTTTTTTCCTGTTGCTGCATTTAAGTAGGAAGGTACATAACGCATTTGCTGGTTTGAATTAAAGATGACTCTCATGTAAAGACAGAACATTGGACTATTCCATGATGAAAGCTATTTGTCATGCTTCAGGGTTTCAGCAATGATTTCCAGAGAAGAAAACATTTTTATTTTCTTCCCAGAGAAAGTTGCATTGCTGAATCACTTAAGTTTAGATTGTTTACCGAAACTGGTATGTGAGTAAGGCGTTTTAAAGCTAATGTTACTTGATGAAATTATGTTTCATTTGCTCCTGTTTTTGAGGTTTTAGGTTAAGATTCTCTTACATGACCAACTAATTTATCCCTTATTTGATGTGAGTTACTTGGAATGAATGCATTGTGAATGTGAGTGTGTGTTGGGTAAGGCTGCACTAGTGTTGACTTTATTATTGAAACTTTTATAATATTATGAAGTTTATTTGTACATGTTAATCTATAGTTTCATCTTCAAGCGGCTTAAAAATTACAGCCTACTGTTCAAAAATAGTATTTTGGTACTTTGAGGTCATCCTAAAATCTGTTCAGCTATAAGATAGGATGTAACTTTCTAGTGAAGACATACCCAAACTTCTCCATACTTCTCTATTTTTATACAATATATAGTAGTGTAGCTTTTTGTCGAAGAAATTTGTCAATGCAAAAAGTTAACACAAGTTCAATAATGGTTTAGACAGATTCCTAGATGAAAAGCGTAGCAAAAGCTAGAAAGCCAACAGATAATGGTTCTGGATCAGAATGTCCCCAACCCGCGAATGTCCTGGATACGCTGAGTATTCCAAGGAGGTACCATTACATGGTTGCATTGTGCTTCCTTGTTTTTCCTTACTCATCTGCTGTTGGGCTTTGGGAGCCAAGATATTGGGCTAAAAAAATCTTTAGTTTGATTAGGTTTTACTGTTCATACTTCCTTACACAGTCAAGATAGGCAAGGTGAAATTATGCAATTTAGTAATCCCTTTATGAGGAAGAGTGATTGAAACGTGTTATTACACAGCCTTCAAGATCAGATGTTTACTTATCTTTAGCATTAATGCAATGTATTATGTACGAGTTGGGAAGGTAGTAGGAAACAAGTATATGTTCTATTATCCAGTAATTTCTTGTTAATAGTGTTTTTCAATATAAACATTAATATTTATCATTCACAAATCATGATGCTTTGCCAAAGTTTCTTTATAATGTCTCATAACTATCAACTTAGTTTGGTTTTAAAGCTATTACACACGTAAACTATTTTTGTTTAAGGAAATGAAATGATCTTCAGGGAAGTTGGCTCAGAAATGCCTGTAAGAAGATAACTACTTACTGTACATCTTTTGTTTGTCGCTAGTTCTTCAGTCTTGGAGTAGATGAGTCTGTATTCTGACTCTCTTAATTCAGTTTCTGCTCTGAGACTCAGTTTTTGGTTTAAGTTAATTTCTGTTCAAGATACAGAATGCTCATTCTCCAGAATGGATGACTCTCCCTCCTGAGGCTTTGTTCAGCTTTAATCCTGTATATGGCTCAGACTGAGCACTCTAGTGAGTGTCTTGAAAAGTGCCCAGGCCACTGGAGAAGTTGGCAGCCTGAAGGGTAAGTCAGTCTTGTGTGCATGCAAGATATAAGGAGTCTTGAGCCTGAACTTATTCATAAAGAAGGTGGTGTGCTGCACAGTGGCTTTGGAGACTCAAACTTTTGCAACACCAAGGGTGTCCCATTTGCAGCTTTGCACTCTGCCTTTCACCTGCAGCTCTGTAACCTTTCACCAAAGTTGCTGGGGTAGTATTTCCCTTCCTGTCCTCATGCTGTTGATATCATACTGTTGTTCTCATGGCCTTCCACCTGCACATCAAGGTGCTACTATTATGTCAGGTTTCCCATGGGAAGTAATTGCCACTGGTGTAAAAATCACTCTTTTGCACTATTCTTTTCTTGCACTGTTTCTCGCAGTTTTAGTTTGTATTAGGTAAAGGCAAATGTCTTATAAGTGTTACCCAATGATATATGCAAAGCTCAACAACCTGTTTGTTTGCAATACCAACTTCTTATCAAAGACTACTCCAATCAGTGTTAATAGCATCATTAAGTGAGGACAGTCAATAGGGAATTTGAACAGATCAGAAAGAAACCTGTATAGTTTCTGTGGGAAAAGTAGTGTAGTGGACTGACTCATGCACTGGAAAGGACACCTGGGAGAGGGTGCTTACTAGGGAGGCCCTGTCAGTTCTTTTCCTGACTACCCACTGGAATGAATTATGTCTTTCCCCTTTCCATTTTCTCCTTTGACTTTTCTAGTTCCCTTTCCCTTTTTCTGTGTTTGTCTCTTTTCCCCTTCCCTCCCCCCAAGAAACTTTTATTATGGTAGTTGATGCATGTCATCAGCTATAAATTCTGCAAGTAAATCGAGAAGGGATGTAAAAATGCTTATGGACTTGTAATGAGAAGTCTATGTATGTGTGCTGAAAGATTGGTACATGGTCAATTTATACCTGTTCAAACAAAAATCTTGTATCCTCTAAGCCTTCATTTAGTCAGCCTGAGTTTACCCTTCTGTTTTGTTTTCATGTAAGAATATTTCTATTCCTCCAGATATCTTTGTGCCCTTCTCTATCCTTTTCAATCTGAATTTATATTTCTTCAGTCAGTGTGACCAGAATAGTAGTCTGTGTCCATGGAAATCTAATTAGTGCCCTGACCAAGGGTGGTAATACTCAATATCTCTTTTTTTTTTTTTTTCCCCTAAGGCTTAACTGATGTGTCCTAGGATGTGTTCAGGTGTAACTGAAAGTTTCATTTCCTGTAACTTTTTGCAATGCTCATGATTACACCAGATCACAGAGTCATTCAAGTTAGAAGGGACCTTTGGAAGTATGTAGTCCAGCCTGTCGGTCAAAGTAGAGTCAACATAGAATTCAGACCATGTTGCTTAGGGATTTGTCCACTTCTGTCTCAAGACCTCCAAGGCAAGAGATTCTACAATCTCTCTGAACAGTCGCACTCATTACTTAATTATCCTCATGGCCTCATATCCAATTTTTCTTCTTTATGTTTTATCATAACCTCCTAGCTTTAGTTTATGTCTGTTGTCTTGTGTTCTTATGCCATGCATGTCTGTGAAGACCCTGGCTGCATCTTTTTGGAAACATCCTCATAGGCACTGGCAGGCTGATGTTAGGTACCCACTAAAGCCATCTCATCTCCAGCCTGAACAAGCTAGCCCTGTTAGCTTCTCCTCACAGAACAAGTGCTCCAGCCCCTGACTGCCTTGATGGATTCAGGAAGAGGCATCTTTCAGTTACTGGGTACTCTAGATGAGGTCTAGTGCTTGAATGAAGGGGAGAGCTAAAATTTCATATTGGTAAATCTTCCAAATAGTAAATAGCACAAGATTCTGAAAATCTGTGAATAAGGCATTGAACACTGTACTGTCTTGAGACCATAAAGTTAATACAAGCTGCTATGTGCTTTTAAGAATTTATCATTGCAGCTTACATAGAAACAGCTTATTCAATATTTCTTAACAGAAAAGTTCTTGAATCATGTTGTTTTGGAGTAGGAAGTAATGTGACATTGGATTTTTATTTTAAAAGACTTCACATGGATTAAAATATCTCCTTTACAGAAGCATATGAAGAAAATGACATGACACAGACATTCTGTATGTTTAGGCTTCTAATTCTATAAAATTCTAATTATTCAAGTTTTTGATAGTTATCATTAAGTCTCCAGGGTGTCTAACTAATGAACTGAAACATTGCTTTGACAAGAGGGGGGTGAACTGCAAGCATGAATGTAAGATTTCCATGGGAAAAAAAAAATAAATACTAAATTCCGAATGGAAAATAAGCAGTATGCACATACTGTGTTTAGTTTGTAAAATATATGCATTATTGTCATTTTACCCGATTCACAGCTAGCTAACTATTCAGTTGTTAATATGTAGCTTAAATTTAGAGGAATATGATGACATGTACAATAAATACAGTTACCACTTTAATCTTTTATGTTTCCTCTTTTGGTAGACAATATAAGCAACATTGATTAATTAGCCATGCTATCAATTAAGTGGAGTTTTGATATTTCATGTTGGAGTTGAAGCTGTTTTGGGATATATATATTCTCTGAAAACATATATTGAAAGATCAGTGTGTTGAAATGGAAAATGCTCTTCAATAGATAAAGCAGATAATGAAGAGTTTTCTTATGTGGGTTAGGTCTGCCCTGCTGACCTCCATCATCCACACCAGAAGTCTAGCTGGAGGTTGCCACAGAAGTCTTTTTGGCTTATGTGTACTCAGCACTCTTTCCATAGAAATCAGAGTTAAGAGAGCAGTGAGGAAGTGAAATTCAGTCTCATCAACGGCAAGCATGAAGCTATGGTCCATCTGCAGTCCTATGGCAATCAGGGCTGCAGAGCTGACAAAAGCGAATAGTTTGGGGAGGAATCCAGATCAAGATACAAGTCAGAGAAAGGTATTTTCATTTCTAATTGTTATACTTAGGTTAAATCTATGGATGCCATCTGCATTTACAGCCTAGCAATCTATTCCTCTTGCATGTGAGCATTTCTTGCTTGAAGGTAGATGATTTACACTGAACACAGAGCTGTTGAACATAATGTAACGAAGAAAAGCAGAATAAAATCTTTTAGAGGTGCTAGTTCTCCTATTTTAAACATGTTAGTCTCTTACGAAGATTTGTGAATGAAGTAAGCATCAAAGTGAATGCTCAAGTGCTCTTGATAAATGCAGGTTTCTTCCACAGAGTCTCTCGGAAGAATGAAGTATCTATATTGTATGCTGCTGCACACACCTTGTATCCCCCTCCATCTAGCTGTTGTGTTTGTTTTTTGGTTTTGTTTTTTTTTTTCTTTCGCTCCTCTCTGAAAGAATTTATGAGTCCTGGTTTGAAAATGTTACTGCAATTATTATTTTTGAATCTTTTGGAACAGAAGAATTCAAAACTTCCCTTTGACAGGAAAATTAAGTTAGGAAGTGTTTTTTTTTCATCAAGAAGCTTTCAACAAAAAATAGTGAAAAAAATACAGGATTAATATGATTAATAGGTGTGTAACCAGAGGTTTTAGCTGCCTTTCAGGGAAATATGTATAACTGGAGCAATACTAGCCAATTAATGTTATGAGACTTCTGTTAGGACTTCTGAGAGCTGATCAGCCATTCTTTTTACTTGTGCTAATGCATGTCATTGATACTGATTCAGAAGAATCTGATGAAGAAAATGCAGATTTCAAAAGAAGATGATAGGAATGGGCATGTTCTAAACAATTTGAGGAGGAGGACACTGATATTAACAGTTTAAGAACCTTGATTGAGAAGGTCAAGGATTTTACTTATCTAGGAGGAGTTTTGCCATTGACTATAATGAGGTCAGGTCACATTTTCATCTGAAATTTTCACCTCTTGATGGTGTATGTGTGTTGAGAGAAACAGAGAAGATTTCAAGAAGAGCTTTTGAAAGCCCTGTTCAAGGTTTGTATCTACTGAAGACATGCAGGATGTAGCACTTGGGGACATGATTTAATGGTGGACTTGCCAGTGTTGGGTTAGCTGTTGGACTTGATCTTAAAGGTCTTTCCTGCCTAAATGATTCTATGATAGTCATCTCTTTCTCAGCCAGCAGAAAAACTGGCGGGTGGATGGAAGTTGGAATTGCAGCTAGCAGTAGTTAAGTGCTCGTTTACTCATAGGCAACCCAGAGATGCTGAAACAATTTATACAGACTGTCAAAGCAGTAGAGGAATTACAAAAATGTATAAAAAACAATTCTTGATGATTATTTGCCATCTTTTGTCAATTATCTTTAAATGTTTTTAATAGATTTTGTCATGCACTCCAGGTACATTTTCCTGACATCAAAGTATCTGCATGCTTCTGTCCCCTTCATTACTAGTTTTGCTCAATAGTGCCTAAATAGAAGTTTGTAGCTTCTTCAGTGTATTCTGATTACAGGCAAACAGTGCATACTGGTATGCGTAGAAGATTTTTTTTTTTTGATGTTGGGCAAATGAAATCCTTTTTCTTTAGGCCACAAAGTAGCAACAGAGCTGCTTCTAGAGTGTCACTGCAGTTTTTATGGAGAGTCTGTATACACTGCATGTGAGAAACGTGGAAGTGCTGATTAACTTCATCTTGACAAACAGTATAATTTCTGATCCTGCTTCCCATTTACTTACCCTCAGAATGGTCACCCATACTTTTGGAGGGAGCTGCTGGGATGTTTATTGCCTGTAAAGTTTGTATGCATCATCTCTCATTTCTATGGAATGTTTGTATTGCTGGTTTTGTAAGGAGAGGCTGGGCTGGAAGAGAGGGCAGGAGACACAGCTCTGAGACTGTCTTTTTCAAGTGACATTTGGACCATAACTTAGGTTTTATGTGTAGAAATTTCAGATCAAAATACACTTCTGTGTAGATCATGATGCAACATAATAAATCCATTATTGTGTTAAGAAAAAAATACATGTATTCTTTGCAGTGATTTCAGTCTAAGTACTACAGGAGAGAGAATGACAAGGCTAATGAAAAGGAATTTTTTTTTTTTTTTTTAATTTAAGGCCACAGAAATATAATCAAAACAAATGAAAAGTAATCCAGATTAGAAAAAAATACTTCAAATTCTGCTGGTTTACGCTGATGAATGGCAATTTTCTTGCATGAAATCGATGAACTATGTGTTACATAAGCTGAAGTGTTTCTTTTAAAGCATCATACGATTGCTTCTTTTTCAGGTCCCTATTACTGTGGTATGTAT
>JAOEHX010021834.1:1786-14484 GCA_025448015.1 Bolborhynchus lineola | reverse complement strand
CAGGATACAGTTGGCTTTCTGGGCTGCAAGAGCACACTGCCGGCTCATGTTCATTTTTCCATCAACCAACACCCTCACGTCCTTCTCCGCAGGGCTGCTCTGAATCTCTTCTCTGCCTAACCTGGAGCTGTGCCTGGGATTGCTCCGACCCAGGTGCAGGACCTTGCACTTGGCATTGTTGAACTTCATCAGGTTGGCATCAGCCCACCTCATAAGCGTGTCAGGGTCCCTCTGGATGGCCTTCCTTCCCTCCAATATATCAACTGAACCACCGAGCTTGGTGTCATCAGCAAACTTGCTGAGGGCACACTCAATCCCACTGTCCATGTCACCAACAAAGATGTAATACAGAACTGTTTTGGAGAATCATCCTGGCAAAGTTTAACTTACTGATGTTTGCTTTCCAGGCTTATGTTTGTAAATGTGGTGATAGTGCTGCTGTTTTGAAGGTGACTTAGTTGAAGTGGTGGTTCTAGTAACAAATGAGTATAGGAGTCATATATGGTATAGCAGCTCACAGAATTTGCTGAAATCTGAACTCTTTTCATTCCAAGCTAAATTGTAGCTTTTAGTATAAAAATTGAAAGAAAAAATAATTTTGGTTTAAAAGATGACAAAGCCCCCAATTTACTCTACAATTTTGTTCATCATTGTTTACAAAGAAAAGAAACACATGCACAGGCAAATACTACTGTGGTATTTTTTTGTTGCTTTTTATATATCTGTCTGCTATGCTGTTTATCTGAGTAATAATAATGTGAGCGTGTTGCAAGGTGTCTACACCTCTAGAAGTTTTGAATACTATTTCATCTATATTTTGGAGGTTTGTATGTTCACTGTGCTTCCACATTTCACAAAAATAGCGATGTAACAATAATACCAATAGTATAGTGTCAGGCTTTCAAATGACAAGGGAAACTATTTATGAAAAGTTGCTATTTTTTTGTTTAATATATATTTTTTCCTCTGTTTTGTGTCTTGGAAGGCTTCAGAAGGAAGGATAGGGAAAAAGCAAAACTGTTGACAGTAATCGGTATACCCTGAACTTAAAGTCTGAAGGTCATATACTAGATATGGCTCCTTTAAGACACTTGTGTTTGCCTCAGCTTGGTACTTGTTACAGTGCAGCCTAGGACCTTTGGAAAACTGAGGTCTAAGGGGAGTTAGGCTGCTCAGTGTGTATGAAAATGACACCATATACTACTCTTAACTGTGAGATCACTTTGTCATGAAATAGGATGGTTGTAAGTAATAGTTGCTTGCTCAAGTTCCAAATTCTTGCAGACATTTTCTTTTTTAATACTGAAAACAGCCCTGTTGAATCCATGGCAAACCAAAATGAAACGTGAATCTGGCAGTCCCATAATTTATTTTCCCCCAACTTAGCCTCTTTTTCAGAGACTTAAAGCTATTTGTTTCCCAGGTGAACTCTACATTATTTTATTCAGGCTGTTGAAGGTTGTCACATATTTAGTTTACCATTTGTTCTATATTCCTGTGACAATATTTCTTTATTAAATGGATGTCCTAATCAGAAATAATATTTGATGTCCAAATTATTGATAATGTCCATTTATTCATCACTGTTTGGACCAGAATATCGTTGATTATACATCCAATCTTACTGCTTTACTAAACCCGATCTCTATAACTTTCCTGAATAATAAACAGAAATCCCGGCTGTGTCTTTATAACTGAAAGTTGTAGGGAGTTGATCTGTTGATTTAAGGTGCAGGGGAGGAATGTTTGGATTTTCTACTGCTGTTAAAAATGAATGAATATACAACATATGTTCCAAATATTACTGGTTTTATGAATTACTTTCTGCTAAGGAAATGTTAGCACAGCTGTTTAATGGTAAATTAGCAGAAACTTACCTTAGTTTAAGAAGGAGATTTGATCTTTTTTTTCATAGAACTTTGGTTTCTGTGCTATGCATATGATACACCTGTGCCTTGTGCTCTTAGATATTAAATCCTGAGTCAGATTAGAATCTTACACAACAGAGTCACAGAAACAAGAAAATAATCTGCTTTCACAAATGACATGTTTAATAAATTATTGTATTGCACAATCCATTGTGAAGGCCCAGATTATTGCTAGATCTTGTGAATGCTAAACAGCAGTAGAGCTTAAGTGCCTACAAAGAAAAGGACATAGGGAAAAGGGCACTTTTGTAAGAGCCAGTGTAAGAAAAAGCTCCAAACAACCAACCGACCAACCAAAAAATATGAATGCAGAACACTTCACGTTTTTTAACTTCTTTCTTCCTGCCCTGCCGCACTTGCAAAAGGCAACTTTAAAAAACAAAACAAAAACCGAACCAAATTAACAAAAGGTTTTTACATGCTGATGTAGTTTGCACTGAGTAGTACACAAGGTAAGAATAAAAATTTTAACAGAAGTTACATGAATTCATGAATTCAGGCTTGGCTGATGAAACTAAAGAACCTGTGATACTCACGAGACTAAAACTCGCTACAGGTAGTGGCCTTCAGCATTTTCTGTAGTTTTTTCTCTACAGTTCTGGTGCATTCAGGATTCAGATTAGATTCTTGTAGTAGGTACTCATTGCAACTGCGTGGAAGAACAAAATGCTGCTGAACTGCAGAATCTGAATGAGGCATGTGCTGTTTATTGGTCCCTTGTCTATGCTGGTTTTGCACTTTTACTCTCCCTGTCCTTAGGAAATATGCCTCCTTTCATCTTCAGGAATGTTTGCACTTACAGCAGTAGATTGTCAGTTGCCTTTCTTGTCTTGATACTAAAATCTCAGGGAAATGACAAATAATCTCTCAACCATGAAAAATTCTTCATTATGTTCTGTGATCTCAAAAGCAGATCCTTCCCCACAGAAACCTTCAGAGAACAACAGTGGTACAACTCATACACAAACACACACAGAAGTAATATATGTGTTTTATTCCATGAATGTTTGCATTAAGGTTGAGTATTTAATAAACTTCTACTAGTTGTCTTTGTTTACAGTAAGGCATTTACTGGGCTTTTTTTCCTCTTCCCCTTCTCCCTCCTCTCCCCCCCCCCCCAATTTAATTCTGTGTCAGAACTGCAAGCATAAAATGTTTGTGCTGCAAGGTTCAATTGCTTTTTATGTAATCAGACTTGATCTTAGAACTAGTGTTTTTTTCAATACCAAATCCCAATGCCAAACAGAAACAAGAACTAAGGTACAACAAACATCAAGGTTAGGAACTTTAGCTGAGCAGAAATTCATCTGAGTTCCATGCAGAGTTCAGTCCCCAGCTTTCTCCCACTGAAATGAGTAGCCAAAAGCCAACCGACTACTGAGATCAGTCCCAGATGTATACACAGTCTGCTGTGTTACTGTAATGCCTCCTTCTAATAATGAGTGATAGGACATGCAAAGGTTGATAAAACGATTTCCTAAGATATATGCAGAGAGGAAAGTGACAGAAGATGGATATTGCAACATGGAACTGTGAGGACTGTGTAGTATGATCATGGTAGAAAATTGTATTGCGCAACACCATTGCTGTTACTTTTTGCAGGATTTTCTGTGCTGAATGTTTCATCTTTCATTTTCCATGTAGTAGCTGCAAGAGATCTCTGAGGTCCTTTGGGGCTCCAGTTTCAAAGACATAGTTCATTGACTCAATGGTGAACTGAATTATAAAACTGGAAGAATGCAGTGATAGCTAAAGATTACTATCAGAGTTACAAATCCAAACCTATATATCTAAGTATGGATTTTCATCTAATTTCTTATTGCAAAGTGGTTTCTTGATACAGAGTCACTGCATACCTTTAAATAATATTTCAATTCTCTGTTAATATTATAGAGAGTTAAATGGAGTTTGAAATACTGATGATCTTACAAATCTAAATAGTAATAAATATTTAAAAAAATAAAAATCTGCTGACCCAAATATATTAGAAACAAACCTATATAAAGGAACAGTTAACCCAGAACTATTGTGAGATATATTATGTATTGTTTGACATATTTTTTGTATGAGCAAGCAGAAGTACCCCATCGTTTGCACTGCAGTAATGTGCCTTATTGTTAAATTCAATAGGAAAGGCTATTCATACTGCAGTATGATTGAAAAGAAAATTGAATCCTTTTGATGTTATGAATGTGTCTATTACTGCATGTGAACACAAATTTTCCATGGAAATTATGGTGAAAGTAGTGATTCTCCTGGAAAAATGCATTAGTGTTGACATGTTCAATTTTAGCCACATCAGTATATAAATACCCTTTAACCATGGTCAAATTGTTGGGAATGTATATAGTGTATCTACATAAGTCAGTTGTCTGTCTAAAAATATATGTACCTGCATTCCAGTTATGTTCTCTGTTTCAGTTGAAAGGGAAATAAAAAAATGTGATTCACATATATCACTGTTTTCTAACAATATTGTATTTTAAAATACCTCAGTATGTGATGTATATTTTATATAGCTGTTTGTGATTACTTTTAATTTTGAAAAACCACAATATACTTAGCAGGATTTTGGTTATGAAGCAAATTATGTGAGAGGTAGACTGTCCATTCACTTGCATGGCAATTAGTTCTGTGTAAGAAGTGCTAAATTTTTATTGTAATAGAGGTAGTCTGTGCTGCTTTGCACTGACAATTGAATTCAAAAAAGTGTATCCAGCAGCTAATGATTTATGGAACTAGCATTCTGAAGTTTGCAGTTTGTCCAGGATCATAAGTAGAAGAGCCAAATGTTGGGTTTTTTCTTCTATCTATGAAGCTTACTGTATGCTGTTAACTAAAATTACAGAAACTGTTTTAAAATGTATTTCTGAATGCTCTTTGTATATTAAGGCTCATTAGGTTATATGGCATAATGCAGTAAGAACTAACCTGACATAAGCAGGCATGAAAACAGTTCTGTATACTGCACTGTAATTATACAAAACCACCAGTGTTTTTTGTTTTTTGTTTTTTTTAAGAGGGAAAACTAACTCTTCAGCTCTCACTTAGTATAGCTGTGGCAGTACTACTTCCTGTTTTAACACAATAAAAAGTGCCCAGTAGATGTGGCTAACTTGTTTTTTGCTTTGATGGTGGCTGGGGTTTTTTTCATTTGGGTTTTTTCAGGCTTTGAGAGCAGAAGTTTATTATGCAGAGTATCTAGAAAACTTCTTAAAATGATAGAAGCCTAAAAGGAACATGAGAAGGTCTTGCAATTCCATATTTAGATGACAGACAATTTTATTTAGTACCTGTGTAGTTAGAATCTGTCCTAGCATCAGTTTCTTGTGTTATTGCAGTGTGATATATTTTTTTCCACTGGAGTAATGGAACTACGTACACGAATGAGGGAGTTCCTCTAAAAAGCTTCTCCTCTTGAGAACTTCCATTTGGAAATATCTTGAATATTTTTAATTGAGTATTTCTTTTAAGGTAAAAATGTATATTGCTGATATATTCATTTATTTTCTTCTTGGAAGGCTGAAGAGCCACATGCAAAGGTAAGAAACCAAAACCATGTAAGCAGGTGATTTCCTATATTGGACACTAGTACAGTTGTTGGGGTTATTTCAACTGAATTATCAATCTCCTAACATTTAGGACAAGTATATGAAAAGATCTTTTCAACTGGATAATTATCCTGCTAACTGTGGTTGTCTTTTAGGGCAGCAATTATGCAAGGAATGTACTGAGAATGGAAAGGGTCAATTTATTCTGCCACAAGATGGATCCTTCTGATGGAATGCAGGCTGCTTTCAGTGTTTCGGACCTTTGTAAAACAAACTTGGTCACTAAATTATTTTTAACACTGTAACCTCTGAAGCATACTTGTGATTTGGACAGTGATAACAACTGAAACTCAAGTTTATTGCTTAAAACTCAGTGGAGTTATGTGTATGTGAGAAAAAGGGAACCTTGATTCACAGAGATGACTTTTTCTACATTGAAACAAATGATTGTAATTGTAGTTGCAGAAGAAGAGGGAAGATGATGAAAATTACATCATTAAATTTATTAGCTTATTGATACCCTTTGTTCTAAATCATTGGGAAGCTATAGTTTAGCTGGTGGACAAGAGGTGAAAAATGCTTGTGGCTACTTTTTTCTAGAAACTATGAACAACAGGATTTTCAGGCATCTTTTAATGACTAGGGAGAGCAAATTCTTTTGATGCTTAATAAATCATGTGCTCTTAAACACTTAGGAACTTTCCATAATAATATTATTCTTTGTTTCCTCTGCCCACTCCTAATCTATCCCTCTGTTCCTTCAGTTTCTGTTACCACAAATCTCAACAAGAGTACATGGTCTTAGCAGCAGGTGACAAACCATTGCTAAGTTCAGATGGGGATATTGACAATAATTTTAGCTGTGCAAATCTGAAGATCCTCCTTGTTTTCCTCTTCATGCTTTATTGCAAGATGAGCTTAGAGGCTTATTTAAGTAAATAAATTGAGATGCAGTCTTCAAATTAAATTTCTGAATATGTGTGAAACAAATTTAAATTAACAGAAAATAACCTCAAAAAATACTGAAAGCAATAAATACGAGGGATTTGTTCAAAGAAAGAAAAACTTACAGCTTGAAATTAAAAACTTGAGCTTTGTATGCATATTCTGAAATAGTACCGTATTTGTAGGTGCAACCCATTGGGGTTTTGTCATGTTTAAAATGCAGAAATCTGGATCTTCAAATAAGGTACACTTAGGCTGTTTCAGAGTGAAAATTACTTTGAACCTTTCTAATTCTGTCTGGTGGCCTGAGTTTGCTAGGCTCTCAGTACAGCTGAAATACTCTGTGACCATTCTGAAAGATTGTTATACCTCCAATGGTATGCTAATTTCAAAATCATCTGTAGTCAGTTACATATATAAATTTTCTGCTGTAATAACTGAACACCTTTCATGAAAATTAAAGCATGTGAATTTCTGGGTTTTTTTCCTGCCAGCATGGACAAATTATAAAGTTGTTATTACCATTTGAATGTGAAATATATAGTATGTACCCATCAGTATAAACCCTAAGAGTGATAATATTTTTGAAAACAATTCTGTAATTTTCTTTGTTTCCATATTTCAACTCCTCCCTTCCTGTCTTTCCATGCTTGTCAGCTTAAGTTAATGTATCTTCTTTAAATTGTTCAGAATCCAAGTATGGGTGTATGTATTTACAAAGAGTGAATTATGGCTGAATGCGTTCCTATGTCAACATGTGCCACATTGATTTCTTGTAAAATAGATCATTATCCTGTGTGGCATAAATAGTACTACCAGAGTGATATGATTAAAGCCAGTGAGTCATTAATTAGCATCTATTTAAAGAGATTAGTAATGTGTTCATGTACACCATCTATTGTGCTTTATTTTCCTTTACAAAAAGTTATTCAAGCTTGCATGATAACGTGCAAGTTACAGGTCTTTTTATATATTGTATATACTGTAATGGGGGGGTGTGAGTCTGAGTATAATCTATCAGTTTTGCTGGAAAATTCTGTTATATTTGCATAAATGGAACCCTAGGTGATAGGGAAAATGCACTTAATCAGGGATATTTGAAAATGCAAAACCACTTCTGAATGCATTTGAGGTAGATGTTTTATTGTGGTATGACTATACTAGCAAGAACAATTTAACTGTTAATACATGTGGAATAGAAACAAGGTCTTCATGTTCCAGGACATTTGTAAAGTAAATTCAATGTGGAAAAGGGGAAGAAGCTATGAGTACAATGAACCTCCTTAAGCCTAGACTGGCCCCTTACTTTCCACTGTCAATTGGTTGTTGAGTCATAGTGGTATCATCATGATGGCAATTCAAATGAATTTTATGTAGATGAATCACAAAGGATAAGGGGTTTGGGAAAATCCATAAAGTGTGGCCAATATATGCATACTAGGCCAGACTGGATATTTCAGTCTGACAGGTTTGCTTGAACCTTCACTGAACCATCTAGTATGTGCACATAATTTTGTAATAAATTGTTTGATTGTAGTCCTCTGTTAAAAAAATGATTATTACTGCATGTTCAAGACCATATAAATTAAAATGCAAGTGGAGTATTATTAGCATTGACAATTTCTTTTTCTAACTTCAAGTTACTGCTTTAAACTTGGGTTGACTTATATTTTGCAGCCCATACTTGACACATCATAGAGGTTAGTGTGAAGACTGGAAGATATTTTGTAAATATATATTTGAGAAAAGTTCAAGAAATCATGATTTCCACCAGGCTTTGATCTCTAATAATGATGAATCAGAAAATGTACTTTGGGAGGGAATTTGTTCAAAGCAGAATAGTTTTCTTTTGCATCACCGTAAAGATTTTCAAAAAATATAATCTTGCGTACAGATTCATAGATCCAGAAAGCAACATATAAAAATTTGATAACCAAGACCTGTATAAAGTAAATTATGCTAGTTCCCACAATTTAGGTATTAACACACTTCAGTGGTTCTCTTTGGTCATCTTTGTCCCAGATGTTTTTTTTTCTCTTTATTATTTTTTCCGTCATTCTTTACTATGTCTAGGTTTTCCCTTTCAAATTTTGAATGACTTGTAAAGTTTCTGTGAAGTCTGCAATTACTGATGTTGTAATTTTAGACTAGTAAATGTTTTGCTCAGGAGTTCTCAATGTGATTTCCAGGCATTAATTTGAGCTCATGAAACTCCTGCTAGATATAACATAGTTATATTTATTTCAACTTACATTTTTCATGCATATAATTTAAGCACAAACTTTGAAGACATTAAGTTTAAGCTCAGTACAGTACTGGGGTTTAGGTGCTTAGGTCTAAGATCTTGCTGTTCCTTCAGGGTTTTGATACCTTGGTTGTGATTGCAATGAGTTATACCTGTCCATTTAGTACAGAGCGCCAGCCTCAGGGTTAGTGCCTAAGCTTTTTCGTAGCTGTAGTGAATTAGACATACTTTCCTTTAAGAAGAAAAAACAAGGGGAGGCACTTGCCTAGAAAGTGAGACAACTTAAGGTCTATTACTTTTACAGTCTCAGGTTCTTCAATCCTTATCTTTGGTCTCTTAGGTCAGTGCCACACTTAACAGGCTCCAAGCTGGGTTGAAGAGTTTCTCACATAAGTCATTCTGCACTGTACTAGCAATAACAAGAAGTCTGCTGGGACAGAGAAATTGCAAAAGCAGGCATGATCATGTGGCTTAATGGTCTTGGAGAACTTTCTGTATTTTCCATAAAAAAACTTACATCTACCTGACCAATTGTCTGTTTATATGAAAAGATTAGCACAACCACATCACTGTTATAAAACAGAAGTAGTAGGAACAAATGTATTTTCTGTGTATCTTTTCCAGGCTTATTAGAACCACAGAGGGCATTTGTGCTGTTGTAATCCTCACTTAGACATAGTTTCTGTATCCAAATTATGCTCAAGCAAGGTATAGGCAACAGAAGAAAACAGAAACAGTGTCCTAGTGTTTTAAAACCAGAGAAAAATGTGGGGTGGATTTTTTTTGTGGGTTTTTTTTTTCTTCCCCCCCCTATTAAAGCATTCCCACAGTTAAACAGTTGTGAGAGGGTTGGTTTTGTTTGGTTTTCTTATTCCTTAGGTGAACACTGCATTTAGGCAACCAAATTCTACTGTCAGTGCCATAGCTTTGACTGGGCCTAATTCTTAATTACTTCTAAAAAGCAGGACAAGGAGGCAGGGGCATACTTAAAACTAAAAGTGTTTTGACCTCTTAAATCTCTTTCAAAGACCACTGGAGTATTTCCATTCTAAGTCCCCAATTCAGGTCTTTAACTATTAAGCCATTGTAGTTTTCTCCTCAGTAGATTTCTGATTATGAGGGTTAAGGCTGTGATCTTTGTCAGACATCAGTTAGGCAGAGTTGCCTGGCTCATAGCCACATATACTTATGCCTTTACAAAGAAAACAATAGCTCCATTATAGCCAGACTTGGAAATTTGTTATTCTTTGTGGTACTGGCTTGCTTGTTCTTAAACCTAGGAATTAGATGACTCTTCTGACTTCACATTCCAGTTTTCTAGCTTAACCCACTGCAGCAACTATTTTCAGTCTCTCCTCTGAAAACTATTATTATTGGCCAAAGTTAACCTGAGACTCTTAAGAATCCTAAAGATACTGAGAAATTTGGCAAATGGATTGAAACCCAGACTTTGAAACTTTGAATTCAAGTGGGTGTATTCCAGCATTAGAGATTGCAAAATTTGTAGCTGGACCTCTAAAAAGATTTGGTTATGTCCAAACAAGCACACACTTTAACTGTGCTGCAAAACAAGTTGTGTTGGTTTCAGAAGAATAATAGCTAAGTCTTAAAAGAAGTCATCTAGTGCAGACAAACATGCTTACCCAGTTGTTCCAAAATGAGCATTTGAAATCAAGTGTATTCATTTCTTGTAGCTTATATTTTTCATACTGATTTTTACATTGTAAATCAGAAGGTTGAAGGTAACCATGAAGAATGTAAACAACAGAAACAAAATTGGCAGTCTTCATATATACCCACTTCTGGGTTGCAATTAACAGAAACAGTAGATTTGGAAGTACTGCCAAGGTAGACTTTAAAGTAGGTATGTATATACTTGCCTTTAAGTAGGGGAAGTTAAAAAAAAAAAGTGAAAATAAGGTGTTGGAGATAGATGCTCTCATGAAGAGTACGAAAGAGGCCTGTGTTTCAAGTATGTTGTTTTAAAACTTGTTTGATCTATGCCTGCAATGTAGTATATTAGATTCTGTCACCTCTTTAGTTGTGATAGACATGTAAGTTTCTGTGGACTAACAAACATTAAATATTCTAACTGAATGCCTGTGTATATGTCCTTGCCCCCAGAACTTTTTTACAGTAGCTCTGCTTCTTTACTGTAAGGCTGTGGCTTGAATTATTTTATACTGTAGTATAATATACCACAGGACAGAAGAATGCTAGCTAAGTTATGGAACAGTGGTCAGCACTGTGTCTTGTTTGCACACAAATAATTGCACTCAGTCCACATACTACCTTTTGCTTATAACATACTTTTATTTAGTCTTAACTAACAGCACAAGAAATGACTGAGGATAGCTGAGCGCAGCTTACTGTGTACAAGTAGCATGCAGGAAAGTTGATATCTAAAAATGTTTAATAAACTTTTCACAGTTGTTGTAGTGTCAACAGTTTGCATAATAAACAAGAGATTAAATTAGCTACCCCTGCTGTTATTTACCCTGGGGTAGGGCTATGTTTGGAAGGCTGTAAAATAGGTTATGCTTGTTCAAAGACCTGTGGAAAGATGATGTGAGAATTTAATTAGGCACAAAGTATCCCTAAAGTGAGGAATGTAAGTGGGAATATACATTGGTTGTTGTAAGAAAATTAATATCCTTAAACGTCTTTTTACACTAAATTTGGGAGACAAATTATAGTCAGTAAGCCCAGTGATAAAGCATAGTTGTATTTCTAGGTCTTGTAAGATGCCAAGGAAAATTCAGTCAGGGAAATATCCATTAATATCCATACAGATGCAGTTTTTCCATTGAAATCATGAAGCTGTGGGTGCTCAGCATCTCATAAGGGACTGCACTGCCACCTCACACCGGAGGGTGCCTAATTGTCTTTCATCTCACTGAAGTTTTAAATAGAAGAAGGTACAAATGACTTTGTTTTTCATCAGTCAGCAAGCTGCTTATTGCAGTAATGAGTCCTGCCCCCGTATTTCTGCCTTACTGGTTCAGAGGTCTACAGGTGTGATACCAACAATCAGAGATCTTATTATAGCCTGTAGGTGTAAAATTATTTTTCTTTCTTTGCATTCCTGCATGGATTTAATTTGCATTTCCTCCAGTATGCTTTCATATCAATCATCAGAAGTTCTCAGTAGTGATTACCAGCTTTTGTTGTTGTATGGTGTTTTTCTGCTATTTGGTAGAGTCTATTTTTAATATTGCTTCTGACGACTGCATGTGCAGGCTTGTCTCAGCAGTTCAATCCTGAGTGTCAGGCATTCAATTAAACAGGGTATTTTATTTTATTCAGGGAGACTGCAGTGTGTCTAGTCGAGTTACTATCTGAGTGAGTAAGAAGGGAAGGCAGGCAAATATTTCTCTTGAAAATGGCATAACATCTGCAGCCAAATGTGAAAAGATCACAGGATTAGCTTTTCTTTAACACTATTATTTCTTTTCAATAGAGTGTAAAATTTGGAAGGATGAAGTTTAATACTGGGTGTTATTGCCATAAGATTGGTTTTGCATGTGTGACATAAAAGCAATAAATTTGTATATAGGATTTGGATAATACCACTTGGGTATATGCATTCCCGGGTTTTTTTGTGAGTTCTTATACCATTTTAAGACCATTTTAAGGCATGTAGTTTCAGGTATGTACATACTGATCTATGTGTAATATTTTGAAAGTTTTACATTTCAAGCAACTCTTCCACCTGCCCTTTTATTTGAAGTTTTTTACTTGGACATTAAAATCTGAATGCAAAAGAATTATTCAGGTGTGACTACGAAGAGTTTAAAATTCCATACTTTATATATGCAAGTATAGTATTAACAAAATATGATCACATGAATAGTCATTACTACATTAAGTTCATTTACATGATCTTAAGATCATGTAATACATTTATACACTTAAGATCATAGCTATGTTTTCATTTTAACTTTACCTAAAACATGCTCCTGAGGCTCATCATCAGCCTTACCTCGTCATCTTGCCAGCGTTACCAAGCTACTGAAGTTAAACCAAATG
>JAOEHX010021832.1:15538-26239 GCA_025448015.1 Bolborhynchus lineola | reverse complement strand
AATCTGTTTTGATTAATAGGAAGTAAAAAAAAAAAAAAAAAAAAAAAAAAAAACAACGTTGGCATTGTCTAATACTTGTTACAAAGCAGAGAGCAAAGATTTTTTTTTCAATTTTTGATGACATGATACTGAGCCCAGTAGCCATATAATAATACTGTAAATATAGAATAATCGACAATCTGAGTAGAATGTAACCCCAGGATAATTATGCACTTCTCTGTATCTTTAAAACAAAGCCTTATCCTCACATCTAAAAAGTTGAAGTTACATGGTAATTATTCTTTGAATTACTTTGTAACTGGTAGTATAATTATCAAGTAATCTGCATGAAAATAATTAGGTATTTACATAGTCTTTGCAAAGTAATTACAGAGTAGTTGGCTGATTATGCAGTGTGTGTCTTGTAAAAGAAAGTGATACCAAAAAGACAAAAAAAAACCCTATAAAAATACTTGCTATTTCAAGTAAAATGACTTGAATTTAAAAAAGAATTTCTCTGTTCTTTACATGAGTGTGTGTCTGCATACACATATATACCTCTGTGTGCATAAGAAGGTGGAAAACAATAGGATTCAAGTGGAGATAGAAGAGTCTACAAATCATGGCAGCAGTCAGTTTCCTGGGTGGAAGAAACTGGTAGAGTTAATAATTTTCCAAGTCATAAACTTTTCTCACAAGACAATAAGAATTTCTTCCATAATTTACAACTGCACTTGCCTCTCCATCTCACAAGCCCATCTGCATTCAGAGATGCTTAATAAGTCGGTAGAAAGAAAATGAGGATACAATGGTTGTTTAAAAACAATCTGACTTTCACTCTGATTAAGTGTCAGCTGAAAAAAGTGAATTAACAGTATACCTTTTGTTTTAATTTAATGACGTTATGAATTATTTCTTATTATTTAAAAAAAAAAAAAAAATTGCTAATAGCAATGGTTTGCTTTTTTTATGAGTGAAGCATCCCGATAATTGATTTTGATCCCTGTTATACATCTGCACCTTCTGCTCGGGCTGCACAGTTCTAGTCATATCCAATTATCAGATGCAGATACTGCAACAATGGAGATTAATTCTTAAGTAGAAAGCCATTATTTGGTAATCATTTGCATTAAAATAGCAATACAGGGTGAATAGAATGCAAGTGCTCAAAATATTATATATGAGGTCAGAAAGTAAATTATAAATGAAGAGGAGCTGGAACATTCTCTGAAAATTAGGCAACAGGCAAGTACCACCAGCAGAAAAATATCTAAGAGCAGTATTTCATATTTGTGTCTTTCTCAACAAAGGAAACAATCATTATTTTTACACTTCATCCTTATTGCTTTCTTCTAGGTAGCTTTACCTTCGGTTTTTCTAGGCCTACCCCATCTATGTCCATAAGTGATATGAAATCAGTAAGAATTTTTTTCCTGTGGATATTTACAGCCACAGACCATTTATGACCTTCTAGGCTGACCTTCTAGGCTCACCTTCTACATAGCACAGACCAGCTCATTCTTATATCCAGTCTAAACTACTGTGTCAGAGAGCTTCCCTTTAGATGAGCAGCTGTTTCTCTTCTTTTTCCTTGTTTGCTTGGTCTTTACTCAGGGAATTCCCTGCCATTCTTAAAATGAAATAGCCTGCATGAAATATTGAATACAAAATTGAGTAAGGATGTCTCTCTATGTGGTTTTTCAGTGGGGTTTTTTGGGAGATTTGTTTGTTTTTTGTTTTTTGTTTTTTTTCCCAATGAATAATATAATCTGATGGGAACTATAAAAACTAGTTTTTAAAATGAATGTATAAACCTCCCACTCGTTTCATTATTTTGAATGTCTGAACTATTCCCTGATGAAATATTCCAGCAAAAATACATGGTTAAAGATTCAGCGAATAGCAAACCCATGTTTGATGTACTTCAGATGTCTAGAATGAACTTTTCATGCTCAAACAAGAATATATCTCAAGCTGACTAAGTATGAGAGTCTGTTTTCCTTCAGTGTTCAGCTTAGCTTAATTTCATATATAGTCTAAGGGTAGCTAATAGGACTGACAGTTGGGTCATTTTCTATTCATAATAATATGGAGTTTGAGTGTGACAGGATCCATCTTTCTTTTTCAAAACTTACTTTACATCAAAACTGTGGTCCTTATGTGGGTCAGAATCTCATCTACTTTCTATTATTTGAGGAAAACAGAGAGAGAACAGAGGTCCAAAACTACTCACCTCTTAGGACTAAATTGACTGATTTAATGGAAAAGTGTAAACCAAGTAGCTTGAAAATTCTGCACATAGCTATCAGATGCCTTATTTCATCAATGCAAGCAAAAGGGATACTAGAATAATTAGTAGGCTTATATTTTCTTCATTGGTTGGAAAGCATCAGAAAGCACACAGATATCTTAAGCAAATTTTGTTATAGATATCTGAAATGGATCTGAATATTATTGCCTTGATGTGTTGTCAAAAAAATAAAGTCCACAGCAAATACCAGTGTCTGCTAGGTTGTAGGTAAAAAAATAAGGGCTTACTTGAGAAAAAGAAAAAAAAATAACCATAGGTCAAATTAAGCTGTAGCATTTATAGAGGAACTGAGCTGAATGCTAAGTTTCAAGTAGGATCAGAGAGAGAATGGGACACATCAACTCCTTTGAACTACAAAGTCTCCACTTCCCATAAGTAACTGACTTGATTAGAGATTGCCTAAAATATAGCGAGGGTATTTTACATTCCAGGGTGTCACCACAATGAACCCTAGAAAGAGGACTTATTAATGACAGCTATAAAACTTTATAAAAGCTTGATTCAGAAGCTATGGAAAGCCAAAAAGCAAACAAAACTTTGTCAAATAGATAAAAATCAGACCGTGTGAGTTAAGTTAGCTGGTGACACTAAAGAGTTAACAATACCAACAAGAAAAAAAGATTCCAATTCACAGCATGATCTGTATTTTAAGCTGCAGACAGCCTTGAAATATGTTCGTGCAAGTTTAAGCCATCAAGTTCCACTTCTGCTAGACAGGAGTTTTTAGGAGCTATTTCCCCTTGATTCAATTGATTACATGATAAACAGTGCTTAAGCTGGGACCAGCCACTGTCTCATTCTCCAGCCTACACTAGGGAACCCAAGGCCCTCAATGCCTACAGATTTTTATTCCATTGTTTTTCTTTTGTAAAATTTCCATTTCTCTGTTAATTTCTAAATTACTGTGGTTAGTTAATGGAAGCCAGACCTCTTAACAGGTAGCAGGTTATGTTTGGCAAGTTCTTGCATGCTGCATAGCAGGATAAATTGGCCTGTTACTCTCCAGGACAAGCCTGAATAGAGACTCCGCAGGAGCGCAATTGGAGTTAAGAGCTCTGAATGCTCATATATGGCAAATGGCAGGAGGCTGACCCTGCAGGACTCGTTCCCTTTTGCAGCAAAGTGTGATAAAACAAATGCCTCTCTGATTAGAGGAATTAGTGCTGCCTCATCTCCTGCGTGGCTGTGTCTCAGTCCTATGAGCCAATTACACTGCGTCAGGTACAGACGTACTGTCGCTGGGAGCCAAGACCTTAAGGGGTCCAGCAGACTTTTTCCCACCTGCCATGTATATTTCACTAGTTCCCAAGTTACATTACAGAAGTTGCTGCCTATCCGCACAGTTTCTCTCCAATTTAGAAGGGGGCTGCTCTGTCCTTTGAGGATCCACAGTCACTGTGACTGGGTGATTGTGAGAAAAAGGGCTGTTTCAGGTTGACACACAGACAAGGCAGGCAGCTGCAGTCTTCATGCCTGTTATTTGAAAGGGACACTTCAAATGCTGAGAAAGTTTTCATAACCAGGGAATCTCTAAGGAGCTCTAACTCACCTGGAAGTTTTTTCTTCAGTCACCTTGAATGTCACCCTTCTCCATCAGTTATTATTTTCACAAAAATCTTTCAAATGCAATTATCTCCAAGATTACAGCTTTCCACCCAGTCAGACAGCAGGCTGGAGAATTTCCATAGGAAATCAGCCTAAAGAGCACTACAGTTGAATAGGCTTTTATTGGATGTGTCTGAGTAAATATGGTTCAAGTGGTTTGTGGAATGTAAAATCCTTCTCTGGATCAAGACATGGTAATTGACTGCTTATTAGCAATCATTAATACTGGATCAGGTTTCATAACTACATTGCTCATCAGTTTTCACAGAGTTTATGTGCATTTATTTGTGCTACACCTATGCATTTAGAAGCTCCTCTAAAGCCAAATATTGAAGCCAAGTGGTATTCTGTCTCTTTTTTTCCTTTTTTTTTTTTTTTTTTTTTTTAATGTGATTCGTTTATACACCTTCACAATGCATGTTTTTAAATGCTAGCTGAGTCATGTACAGGACATTACAAGCCATATTCAGTCTTGCTGTAAAACAAGGACAACACCAAAAATCTATCCACTTAAGCCAAGAAATTACACCAAAAATCTATCCACTTACACCAAGAAATTCAACAGTCTCTATTCTTTGGAAATACTGTATGTATTGTTAATCTCAAAGCCCAGAATTAAAGTAAAGAACAAGTTTTAGTTCAGTCTTTCACTTTCCCTCAAAGCCAGTTAGCCCCGGTAAACAAAAGCAGTTGTCCTTTTTAGGCTCTTCTCCTCCCACTTCACCCCAACCTACCCTACCCTATCCCACCTAGCACCTGGCTCATGTTCCTGGACACTGTGTCTTTCAATACGTACCTATATTCACAGTCTTGGATGGTAAGAAGAGAAACTCAAGGAGCTTAACAAGCTCTGACACCATCATTAGTGTGACATAAATGCTGTGCTTCAAAATTTAAAAAAAATTAGAAAACTGCTGGAAAGTTCAGAACCCACTAGGAATTCATGCTTTCCTGTTTCTTTTTCTTTCATAAGAAAAATTCAGCAAACACAAAGCATCTTTGACAAATAATGATGAGTTGCGTCTCTCTGCTGCAGCATAACCAAGAACTACTGACTTTCTCCAGACTCATTTAATCTTCAGGAAATATCATGCACCTTAAATATCATAGTTTAATTAAAGTCATTCTCTGAAGTGCATTAAGCTAAAAAGGGAGCTTAACAATCATATCTAAGGCACTGAAACGGTGAAGCTGAACAAAGGAAAAAAAGACTAATGAAAGACTGGGAGCGAATAAAGAAAATGACAGAAACAGCCCATGTTCAGGCCGGGACAGGGTGTGATACTTAAAATAAACAAAAGTGCCACAAAAGAATTCCTACCTGCATGCATTTCCAGTAGCTGACTCTGCTCATACTTGCTGGTTTTGTAAGCACTGGCTTTCTGAATTCACTGATAACACTGAGCTAGTAATTTTGCACAGAAGGGTGAGATACAGGCATTTCCAGCCATATCCTTCTGCTGAAAGATTTATGGAGGTATTCATTTTATTGCAATCTTATGTTTATGATTTAACTGTACAATGTGCACTGCTATTATTGTCATGTAGCAGGCTGGCAGCTTTTCTTCAGTGAACTCACCCTGCTAACAGGTGTTGATCCTGCTGGGAGATGTAAAGTGATAACTCACAGCAGCAGATGGGGCTCCTGAACTCCATTCTGCTTGCACCAGAGGTGTGAGAGTCAATCTGGAGCACAGGCATTGATCTCTTCTCAGAGAGACACAACCCAGTCAGGTTTGTCTCTGGAGAATGGCTGACCTACAATGTCTCTTATTTTGGTAATAATGTTTGGGAATAAAGCAATTCACCAAAAAAGAAAGTAAGCAAGCTGTTCTGAATCAGGCTAAAAACCTGATTGTTTATATGTTGTATTCCAGATGCATTGGTATACACTTTCCCTCCCTCAGAGGGATTGTCAGGATTAGGTCTACCTAGCAAACCACTATAAACCCACTACCTTTGGTTTTGCTTGCATGTCATTCCAAAGTCATTGTTTGACACTGGTTAGCTTTCAAATCATTATCTTTACTTTTTATTGTAAGTGCAGATTAACCAGATCTTTCCAGTAGTTTGAGACATGCATTAGAATTTGCTCTTATCCAGTGTCATTAGGATAGCATATTTCAAAAATGCTGCACCCCTTCCCTTCTTATTTTCCCCTAACACTTTATTTGTATGATACAACTACCTCCAATATTATGTCCAACAGCGAAGTATTTTGTAATGATAAGTGCATGAGGCCAGACATTGTAGACAAAATATAGTTTTTCCAAACTATTAATAAGTCAGAGACAATAACAAGTGCTAAACTGCTGCAAGACCCTCCCTAATCTTAAAATCACTAGAGGACTTTGACTATGCTTTCAAAAAACTTTTAACCCTTTTTTTTAAAGGTCAGAAGCACTTCTGACAACATCCCTGCACCAGTCATTTCAGTCTGTCCCATCTCTAACAATATTATGTTTTATTGTCTCCCTTCTGAGACAGATCACACTTTCTCCAAAATTATCCACTCCCTGGCTTTAATAAAATTATTTCATTAAACACATGAAAACTGACAAAATATCTTAGGAGAAATAAAACTGGAGTAGACGTAGCACTAATTAAAAGTCCAGATACAGAGACAGAAGAGGTTATGCTGGTGTGTTCACCTTGTAGCAATCTGATGTTAACGTTTTACTTTTTTTCTTCTTTTTCTTTCTTCTTCTGTGCCTTTGCATACTGTTTATTGTTGAACATCAAAAGTAGTTTGTAAGTTCACAGTGAAGAGGAAAAAGTAACAATTCTCAATTTTAATTTGAGACGCACAAGCAATGTGTTAGCAATTTCACAAAAGCATTCTAAGCTAGGTGGAAGAGACCAAAAAACTACCAGGGGATCTGACCAGGGAGTCTTTGAAGCAGTTCAGCTTCTACATATATTCATCACTAAGCTTATTCATAAGTCTTTTGTGGACTACACTAACTTGTTAAAGAGTCTCTCATAAAGCCTAGCACAGTCTGCGCTTTATATTAGATTTTCTTAAACTCATAACAAATGAGAACCTTTACAAAAAAGTGTAAAACTGCTCATGAAAACTTAGAAGAGGAGGGCAGGGAGAGAGAGAGGGAGGAATATAACTGATTATCTTAAGCACTGAAGATGTTTCAGAAATCTCTGCTTGTGTAGAAAATAGACTGCTGGCTTGTATTTGCTGCTGCTGTTGAAATGCAGCATTTCAGTGAAATTTGTGGCCAAAATTTAAGATTTGGAAAGCTTTATTACCTTTAAATGAATGTGAGTATGCATCTTTAAACTGCAAGATCCTGTAATAATTCCTCCTTTGCAAATGTACAGCACAGATCCAAGAAGAGAAAACATCACTGAGTTAGTTGTATGTCCACACAAACTTGTTGATTTGTGGCCAGTGTTCTGACAATATGAAGTTGAAGTCGGATTTGCACTGACAGCATTGCAGAAATCAATTCTGAAAAAACAATGCTATTGTTAACAACAATGTTAACAACAATGTTAACAACGTTAACAATAATAGCAATAAAAATGTTGTCACATGACTCTTCCTCTTCATGAAAGAAAGCAGAGTCAGCATAAACCAGAATGCAAGTCCTATATCTTCATTTTCCCAAGCAAGAACTTGGAAATACTGCATATTCTCGCTCTTCATTGTATGCAAAGGAAAAAGAAATGAAGTTAGTAAATCATAAACTGCTCTAAATATCTCTTTTTTTAGCAACTGTGTTGGTTTTAGTAGGACAGGGCACATACACAGTTAGGAGACAGTCCATCAGGGGAGCAGTGAAGATTTCTTTAACAGTGTGCACTCTTCATTCTATCACCGACCAATTGGTCTCACCACAGTGTTATCCCTCATTGCACTGATGTATTATATTCCGAAGAATGTATTGTAATACTATGTCAATACATTCCTTCAAGCTCAGTGAATTGCTTTGGTAAATAAAGTACATATAGCCTCTCCCCTTTTCCATCTGTGTTCATACTGATTTTTTATCTATTCTTTAGAATTACCAGTAGTGCATCATTGCAGCCACTCAATCTACAAATCACATTTTGGGATAAAAAAATAAAATTGAAACTAAAACAGTTTTGAATACCCTCCTTGTCACCTAAAATGAATTAAATATTTTTTAACATTTAGTGGATTGTTTTATGACAAATCAGACTGTTCAGCATGTGACTTACTTTATCAGAGTCCCCAGAGTAAAGCTCATCTTACTTTGTGTCAAAAAAACAAAGCATATGCTGCGTAACTATTAATGCAAAACACTTCACTTATGCAAAAAAAAGAAAAAAAAGGTGATTGCAGATTAAGGCATTTCCATGAAAACAAAACAAAATAAAAAAAAGAATAAAGAAAAAAAAGACCAAAACACTTAAACACTTGCAAGTTCTGCAGTGTTTTAGAATTGAGTGTACATAAATATTCTGGGTCTATGGTAAGCTTTTTCAAACTTGTTATCCAATCCAAATGGTTTAAACTCTGCAAAACCCAAAGACTTTCTACTTGGGAAAGGACTGTAGAACAAGAACTCAAATATTCCAAAGGATAACACCTGGAAATTTGTAAGGGCTAAAGATTACAAAAAAAGAGGTATGAAGAAGGCAATACTGAAAATGCTTAGCAAGAAAGAGCCATCATTCCATAAACAGAGTATTCTAAGCAATACATAATACTCCAAAACCAGTCATAATGCTGGTCAATGCCAATCACAGAATATCTTCTTAAATCTGTGAGTCAAAAAGGCCTCTCAGTCATAGACTATATTGCTGCATTGTCCTATGATTTCATGGATAACTGCACTTATCAGCTGGATAACCCATTTACAGCCTGGTGGAGGCCTTGGCCTGGGCAAACAGAAAGCTTGGCTCTTTGACTGAAGGAAAAGCTTCAGAGACCAAAAAAGCAACAGGATTCTTGGGACAAGAAGCAAAATAAACAAAACAACAGAGGCAGGAATGAGATCAAAAGGTCTAAATAGAAGTACAAGATGAGACAAGAACAGTCATCTGGACAGCAGCCACATTTCTGGAAAACATTTCTTAGCAGGCAGTGGAGAATCTACCCAGATTTATATGATGAAGTCAGTGTCACAGCTGCAGAATCAGAGGCAGAATAAATGGGGAGTGGGAGAGCTAGGTTATGGGAGGCAGAGAGACAAAGAGATTGTGCCATGTTGTGTGATATAGTTGTAGGCAGCCAGATGTACAATCCATTTGATTCAAGCAAGAGCTGCAGGCATCTGTCAAAGCGACACCTCCCCCATGGAGCTTCCTCCTATCTGGCTGACGGATGGCTTCAGAGTTGCCAAACGTATTTGTTCATCAGTAGACACCCAGCACCAAAAGCCATTCCTTATTAACCTCAAACGATTTGATCAAAAACCCATTTCCAAAAGCATGTGGGGTAGAATAATCTGGACCACAAATCATTATTCTTCCCAGATACCCAGTGTTCCTTTTCTCCGTCACCTTAGTATCAGAGCACTAGACTTCCTAACTTAATCTGAATAACCCTGAATCAAATCAAATTCTGAGACAACTGGGCAAAATCTAATTTCTCAAAATCAGCAGAAATGTGATGTGAAGCATTCTTTAATGTTAGAGAAGGCAGTGGAACAGGCTGATTGTTCCTGATCTGCAAGGAATAATTTCATGCCCTCATCTATTACAACTTCTCTGTGGCTGTTACCATGGAGAATATGGAGAATAATTTCCCAACATGATTCCTACACAGATACCCAGAGAGTCAAAATGATAATGAACAATAAGTCTGACACTAACACTGAATATTTGGCGCATCATGCTGCGTACCAGACATATCATACGTAAGACCTATACATGGACTGTCTTTGTATATTTGACCCTGTTGTTTAAAAGACATTGATAAAAACAGTGTAATTTAAGGTGGTTAAAATAACAAATCCACAACATTTGTATCCTTCCTGGGAATCAAGGGTGTATAATCCACCAGACTATTTGATCTTTTTTTATTATTGTAAGGAGCAAAAAAAACAATTCCTACCTGTTCAGTCTGAAAATTAGAAGACCAAATGCAGGTTTAACTGTAAGAATATATCCCAAGAGACATTTGGAGCAATTTTCCTTAAAAAGTACAATCATTCAAGGGATTACAGTTCCTGGCTTCCCTAAATCCTCCCACAGTGACAATATTTTTTCAGCAACCTCACATGTTCCTGATTATTCATATCAGAAGCTTTAGTGTCATTCACTGCTCACACTTTTTGGAGATTAACCTGATTTCAATGAGTTGAGCTTGCGCTCTGCAAGCTTAGAGCATAGATCCTGAAACATGTTTCAGGACCAGCATAGCTTCAGTCCATAACTACAAAATCCTTAAGTCTCACAGCATGTTCTTTCACCATGATTTCTACAGGGGAGAAGTTTTTAAAATAGGCATTCACTAGTCAATGTGTCAGAAGTATGTTTATCTCCCTGAATTGTTCAATCTTCCCAAACAAGAGAATTTGATAATTTGAGTTTCTGAATGAGGCTTCCCCTCCTTGGTCGCTGAACTAAGAAAGCTTATCGACATGGGGCACACTTTCAAAGAGTCACATGGGGGTTTAACTGTGTGTTTTTCAGGTACTTATTCAAGAGCAAAGGCCTGCCTCCACATTTGCAATTGACAAGAATGTGGTAAAAGCAAGAAGTAAACATGTATATGCACATACCCATACATAGACTTTATTTTTTCTTTTTATTCCTTTATATATTATGTCAGAATTTATTCAGTTTACAACCACCGGCTGCAGAGGCAGAAAATTTTC
>JAOEHX010021832.1:5201-15438 GCA_025448015.1 Bolborhynchus lineola | reverse complement strand
TATTCCTTTATATATTACATCAGAATTTCTTCAGTTTACAATCACTGGCTGCAAAGGCAGAAATTTTTTCTCAAGAAAGGGATCTGATCTGGGGAGGTAATGTCTTGGAGGTGTTCCTTACCCACTCCTAAACAATTCTGTGAGTAATCTATAATTAAAATGACAGTAATTTAAGGTATCTAACAACACATTTCCACACACATGCCACATTACCACAGACATATGCCAGGGGCCACATATTCCATGATTATAGATAGGCCCCTTCAACATACACCCTAATACTTTTTAAATGAGACTTTATGAATATTAAGAGGTTTTAGCTTTAACTTGCTAAGAGAAAGACTACTTTAAAACAAGTACACTTTTACAAATTGGTAAGAATGACAGCTACTCTCATTACAGCAAAATTTTTGTGTTAGTAAATTAAATCTAATTTATATTCCTTGTTCCTCAGCTTAAGCAATTGAAAATGTTCATATAACCCTTAATAAATACAAAGCTATTTTTACCCAACTTTTAGAAACTGGAAATCAGAGCTGACACATCAAGATCTGGAAGCCTTACTCAATAAGTTGTTTACATTGAAAAGCGTTCCGTATGTTACATATTAAACTTCTATATGTTCTGTGACCCCTTTTATTAGAAGTGTATATTGTTTATGTGGGAGATCAAAAGCCTTTCAAAATGCGTTCTTATGTTTATCCACATGATTAGTCCTCCTGATTCCAGCCGAGAATTGGAGTTTGGTTATCTTTTAGAGCCAATCTTTAGGAATTTACATTTGCTGTAAAACTCTCAGCCAAAACATTTCATATTTCTAATCAGTAAATGTATTCTGTGGGTTAAGAATTTCCAGATCAAGTTTTTCATTCTGGCCTTCTTCTAATAAATTCAGGCTTCTAAGCTACACTTGTGTATGTATTTAACATATGAATGTTAAAAAAACAACAACAACAAATAATTAGAAGAAAAGATTTGGAAAAGCCTTCTGATTAAATATTTGACCAACTGCTTAGCCAGATAAATTAGCTGGACAAAAAAAATATATCCAGAAAGAAAAAAAAAAAAAAAAAGAAGGAGAAAGCCCACCAAAACGAATGAACTCTAAAATTACAGTAAAAATTTTTTAAAATTTGCAACAAAATGGGTAACTATATTTGCTTAGTGCTCTTTTTCATACAAGGTGAAGATAAGTCACTAATATACGGTCCTGTGAAGACGAGTGAGCAGTGTTGTTTTAAGACAGATCTGAGTGAAATAAGAATATATCCCATAATATTTTCGTGTTTACCACAGTGGCAGATGTTCCTACTCATGATCAGTCAGATTTGCAGCACAGGCTTTGAGTTACATCCAAATTTGAGCCAGCAAGAATGCAAGGAGGTGCATGCTGTTACCCTACCCTCTAGCCCACAACTTCCTCAGGAAAAAAAAATATATCCCAGAACCCCCCCTCACACTATGATTAAAAGAAAGAGATAGCCCTCTATTTGTTGTGTTCATTTGCCTCATCGTTCTTTTATTAATTGAAATGTCAGCACGTAAATTCTGTGTTTCTCACCTTCTAGATAAGACGACTATAGAAATTAAAGTCTGTGAGAACTGTTATTACCCATGTTCAAATAAGCATTAAGGTATATCTTCAGATGGTTGGTTTTATAAGCATAGTGTGCTAAAACCAGTAAGAGTTCAGATAGCACTGCAGTTTAGAAAAGTTTCTGAACTTAAGTTCACCTATGATAACAAACTTTGTGTGTTCTTTATTCACAGCAAGTATAAGGTAATTTTGAGTTAACCCACGGTTGAAGAAAGTCAAGCTAAGTTAAACTACCTTGTAAAATTAAACTACTTTAAACTACTTAAACTCTAAGCTAAGTTAAACTATTCTCAAACTTGGAGTGTGCTCTTGAAAACCCTGTGTCAGTCATGCTTTTGAGATCTAAGAACATATCCAAGAGCTCTAATTATAGTATTTCGTTTACAAAACAATCATTAATGAATAAATTGAAGAAACAAGTAAGCTCTTCTTGGTATGCAAAACAAAATTCAAAACGTGTGTTAACAAGATTTTAGGCATCAAATGAGTGGTGTATCAGAGTTATTTATTTTTAAAATGCCAAAGGGTGACTATATGCAAGGGTGGTATACACCTTGACAGCTAATTAAACTTACAATCCATGTAGGAATAGCATCATGTCACACTGTAATTAGTTTACCAGCTAGTGATTTGGAATAGCAGATCCTATAATAATCCCATACATAATTTCTACTGTAAGCAAAAGACAGAAAACATGATCTGTTTTCTCTAAAGTATATGAATACATCTGGTACAGTAAAAATCAATGTGATTACATGAATAGTATCTACCAGCTCTGAATAGTCATCAACATCCAGCCATTTTAGATGCTGCTTGCACACAGAACACTGCCCATTCCTGACTCAAACAGCACCAAACCTATAGGCCTTGCAAGACTGCAAAAACGCGCATGTGCTTAAGCAGAGGACCAGTGAGAGAGTAAGACACAGTTAACACACTCAAGGCTAAGACCTATATGACAGTTCACTATCACATACGTATTTACATTCCTTCCTCTCCAATTCGTTTCATCTCTCCCTTTCAGTTGATTAACTCACCTTTAACATCTTTATTTTGGCTCTACCATACATTGGAAAAGAAACTACTCATTTTACAGCTGCTGAGGAAGATTAAAATATTTAGAGCAAGAATATGAAATTAACATGGGTTTAGTGTTAATTACTAATGGATTTTTGCCCTGAAGAAAACTATCAATCAACTCTGTTTCTGTTTCACATGGGATAATAAAACACATAGTAAATCTAAACTTCAAGTTAGTCTATCTTGGATTATAATTTGAGTCTTTAACGATTGAAGTAGTTAAAGGAAGTAGCTATTAACCTATTACTTACTTTACTTGTTGAGTAAATTTTAGAAAAATTCTGCACCATATGATTATGTTTACCAAAATACAAAAATTATACATGGCATTTACTTGTTTCCACAATTATATTCAGTTTAATATCAAGCCTTCAGGAAGGGTTATATATTCTCCTCAAAATAGGGTTTGCTCCTTGAGATCTTGAGTTGGAGACACAATCAGCCTTTGCTAATACTAGTGCACACCTTTATAAAAGCAGTTTAATGAGTGTTTAATTTATTTGAGTTAAAGGGGATTAAAAGGAGAAATTCTCACATGACTAAGTATAGTCACATTCCTTAGTTGCCACACCGATACTGTTGCTCCTTCCAAGAAAACAAGCTTGTAATTTGGGAATGTTGGATACAGTCAGAACATCTCTGACTTGTGGTTGTTTAGATATTATGAAAAATATGTAAGGATTTTCCAGCTAACTAGGCACTAAAGGAGGAAAAAGATACATGGCAAACCACTGCTGAATCATGTCAAATAGTAAATCAATGACTCCAAGGCTCCAATCTTAACAGCAAAATAAAAAAATATTGGGAATTATTGCACAAAAGTACATGTTAGGCTGCATGTATTTTGAAAGCAGGAGTAAGGAAAGAAGGGGGGGTAGGAGTAGGGAAATGAGAAGAGAGAGAGCTTCATGTTGCATAGCATGGTTTGGGGCACGAAGCAAGTTTCTGAAACAGACTGTTACTGATGCAGACTACTTTTTTCTCCACACCATAGAATCATTGAATAGTTAGGGTTGGAAAGGACCTTAAGATCATCTAGTTCCAACAACCCTGTTATGGGCAGGGACACTTCACACTAAACCATGCCACCCAAGGCTATGTCCAACCTGGCCTTGAATACCGCCAGCGATGGAGCATTCACAACTTCCCTGGCCAACCCATTCCAGTGCCCCACCACCCTTACGGTAAAGAATTTCTTCCTCATATCCAATCTAAACTTCCTATGTTTAAGTTTGAACCCATTACTCCTTGTCCTCTCACTACAGTCCCTAATGAAGAGTCTCTCCCCAGCATCCCTATAGGACCCCTTCAGATACTGGAAGGCTGCTATGAGGTCTCCACACAGCCTTCTCCAGGCTGAACAGCCCCAACTTTCTCATCCTATCTTCATACGGAAAGTGTTCCAGTACCCTGATCATCCTTATGGCCTCCTCTGGATTTGCTCCAGCAGTTCCATGTCCTTTTTATATTGAGGACACCAGAACTGCACACAGTATTCTAAGTGAGGTCTCCCAAGAGCAGAGTAGAGGGGCAGGATCACTTCCTTCAACCTGCTAGCCACATTCCTTTTGATACAGCCCAGGATACAGTTGGCTTTCTGGCCTGTGAGGGCCCACTGAAGCCAGTTCATATTCATTTTCTCATTGATCCACACCCCGAAGTCCTTCTCCGCAGGGCTGGTCTCAATATCTTCTCTGCACAACCTGTAGCTGTGCCTGGGGTTGCTCCTACCCAGATGTAGGACCTTGCACTTGTCATGGTTAAACTTCATAAGGTTGGCATCAGCCCATCTCATAAGTGTGTCAAGGTCCCTCTGGATGGCATTCCTTCCCTCCAACGTATCAACCAAACCGCACAGCTTGGTGCCATTGGCAAACCATCCACCAAAATTTACAAGCAGAGAGCTCAAAGGAAAGGTGGTCTTCCAGGAGGCATGGAACATTGCTCTGCAGTGCTGGGTGACCTCTATAAATTGCTCAGTTTCTGTGGTCTTCCCTTTTTACCAGAAAAACAATATTTTCTCTTTTGCTTCCTGTTTGCTCTATTTGTTTAAGAACAATATTTAAGCAACCAAGTGAAAAATATCCTCAATAGGCGTAGAATTGGGATCAAAACAAGTACAAGGTGGGAAAAGAGGGGGATACAGACGTGTCTTTGCTTGCTTTATGTTTTTAAGATTCCATACAATCAATTTATTAATATGATATTTGATTAATTATCCTTGCTGAGGGTTAGTGTGAAAACCAAAGGTATACGTGTGTTCAAAAAAGGATTCAATAAATTCACAAAGCATAAAGTGATCCAGCTCAAAAAGTGTCTAACTAATTAATTGCTGGAAGATGACCAGCTATTTCTGGGAAAAGATCACATTATGTGTAGTCTTATTTTTTTATCTTTTCTCTGCGCTTCTTCTATTACTGGATTAGAAGAACTTTTAGTCATCTCCAATGGCACACTTCTAGTCTTCAGTGTGGGGTTGTATGTATATGTATATGTTTGTGTACGTGTACATGTGCCTGTATGTATAAAAGCTATATATCCTTTATGAAGCCACATCACTCTGAAGTGAAAGTTGATGCTCTATTATTAATATCATGGCACATTATTGTTATATTATCATTGTATTCTTTTTCCATATGTGCTGTTTTGTTTTTTTTTTCCTCTATGACACTCCACTACTTGGAATAAATATTCTACAGAACTTGTCATTGATAAAGAAAAGGACCAGAGGGAAATGGAATTGTATAGTATCAAGAGGACAAGGAGACATGCTGGCTTTTCTGTGCAACACCCATTACCGGAGTCACCCCTGCGCACGTGGATAGACATATGGGAGACATTGGCTTCATCTTACATTTCTCATCAGAGAGGGTAAGAGGGCCATGTGTAACAGCTCTGGCTTGTCATTTGTAATGCTGATGTCATGTACAGGCTTAAGCAGATATCCAAATGCACATCCACGGCAAAAGGCTAAAAAACTAAACTGTGAGATTCCGAGATTTTGTTTTATTTTGCATAGTTTAAATTATCATCTTTCCTGAGAATGAGCTAAATATGCAGATGTACTGAAAAAGTTACCGATATTGTCTGGATACTCAAGTGCAGAGAGCCATGGTGCCTGGAACCACAGAAGAAGCAGTCCTCTGTAACTGCGTTAGGGTTTGCATTAACTCCCCTCTTCTTCCATGCAAAGGCAACTCTGCAATTTCTGCAAGGTGTAATGAGCCCTTTTTCTCCATTAATAGCTCGCAGAAGAACTTACAATCACACACGTGCACATACATATGTGTATACACATAAGCATCAGGAAATGATGAACTGTCACAGTTTAACCTCCTAGTGTTATTTACTTTCCTGTTACTTGCAGGCTTTTCTATGTATTTCTTCCAAACTGATCAAATAGTTGTTGATTGACTCTAATCATAATAATTTATGAAACTTATTTTTAAAAATAGAAAATGCAATTTAGCTTTCTATTTAGGAAAATTACTTTTAGATATGTTTGGAAAAAGGTGTTTCCTATGTGGCCTAGTTTTTCTACTCAGAGTGAAAAATTCTTTAGCACCATTTAAATGTCTTTATAGGAAAAAAAGTAATTTATTGCCATGAGCAAAACTCTAAAACCATCCTAGTAAGTGGTTGGTAACCTCAGGGACTTTCAGAAGAGATAAAGAGACAGCAGAAACTCCTTCATTCCTGTTCCACTCCCCCGCACCACTGTTCCTCTGTCTGCCAAGAGCAGCCAACAAATTCAAAGTATGATAGCACCTACAACAAAAGTTTTCTGTTTTCCAAAGTATTAGTTTATCTCTGTCAACTTGTGTATCTGTTGTAATGTTGCCATTTAGCTTGCTAAATGAACTCTGTATTCTGAACATACCTGGATGTGCCTAAACTTTGCTCAGTGTTTTGACTGAGAATGTTCCATTTCTGCATTCCTGTTGCTTGAAGTTGTCAAAGGAGAAACTTAACTCTGCCACTAAACAAAGACCTTTTGATATTTTTTCTAAGCTGCTGTTGAGTGATTTTTGCATGTTTACCATTAAACAAAACTACAGGAACTATATCAGCATTGTAAAGCTTCATGATAAGCCACAGTGTAATGATGGGGGAGGAAAAATTCTCAACTGCAAGAATACAACCATTTTCTCATCATTTCAGTCACCTGCATGTTCATTCTAATGACACACAAAACACAAGATATTTCAGTGTGTTGATATTTCCCCTTTCTTCTTTTTTTCTGGTCAAGGTTTTTTCCACAAATTCATCACCTTTGGTTACTGTGCTAAAAAACAAAAAATGGAAAAATATAAATATTTTGCAAATGTCATTTATAAGTAAAAATAATTATTCCTTCTTATGTCATAACAAATCCAGAAAAGAACTCGTTATGCAAATAATGTTCTTCATCTTTTATGGCTACTAGGAAATTACAGTTGGAGAGAAAAAAATAAAGATTAAATCTTATTAAATCTTATCAATTTAAGAGTTCAGCCAATTATGTTCTCGGCAACCAAAGATAAACAAGATATGGCTATACTAAAGCAGGTAAACTGAACACATCAGTGGTACTTAAAGTAGAGCTCTGGTAACAGAAAACATCTGAGCAGTTTCATTGGGATTTTTTCCCCTTTTTCATCAAAATTTTCCACAAAACTTTTGGAGCTTCATATTATAATTATTTGCCATTTCCAACACTTGAAATATGACAACAAAAAAAGCTGGTTTAGTAAAAAATTGTCAGAACTTTTTTTTCTTTATACCAGTGAACTATTCACTATCGGGGGGGGGGGGGGATAACATTAAAATTTAAAGCATATATATTTTTATATTTTTTTTTTTTTTTCAGATGGCCTTGGATGACTTTGTCAGTATTCCAAATCTTTATTCAATTTTAATCTTTTGATTTCTCCACCCCTACAATTTCTATAATGCTTTTATTACCATAGTTGGTGTCAGTGATCTACTTCATAGTTTAAGATGGCAAGGACACTTACTTTTAAATCAGTCTTCTTTGACTAACCTAGGAATGAGACACACAGATGGAAGTACTATGAATCCTATAATAGACCTTTTTAACTTCTCTTCATAAAGTGGTACTTTTCACTATAGAAATGTAAATCTCCTGAGCACTTCCTGCTCTTTACTTTGAGTCAGATTAAACCTGTTCTGAATCAAACCTATCTAAGATTTATACAGTTCCTGAAGCATTGGCTCATTCACCTTCATTTTTTCCAGAAAGCTAGTCTTTTCCATCAATTCACTTTGTAGACTGGAAAGCTCTAACCCTAGTCACCAAATTAAGAGCGTCACAATTGGGTTTTTCAGTAACTTGTAACACAAGCATGCATTGTGATGCATTGGAAATCTTAAGAAGAAGAAAAATCTCACATAGTTTACACAAATTGAAACATTATAACAAAGAAATCCAAGTTCCTTCCTTTCAGTCCGGCACTGAGAGCAATTCCCGTTAACAGCTTCATTTTCATAAAATGGAGGTAATTACCACCTTGCTTTACAATGTACAAATAAAAAGCATAGTCCGCATTCTCTATTAGGGTTATAGCCAAGATGATACTTAAGCATTAAAATATAACTTAAGCAGAAATTAGATGTCTAAATTTTGGAGTAAATTAAAGAAAATATATATTCAAAAGCCCTAAACAAAACAAACCCTATGTCTCTTATATCACTCAAGCTTCTGAATTTTCTGACAAAACCTGTGAATAAGATACTGACATTGTGCTAAGAGACCACCTCAGCCTGCCACCTACATAAACACCAGCCTCCTGCTAGCAGCTGAGCAGGGGGCTCAACGCACCCTGGTCATCCTTCCTAGCCTGTATAACAATTTACATATGATATAGCCTGCTTGCTGAAGGTGAAATTCCCTTTCCTGATCCTAAAGAGAACTTAAGACATTCATTGCAGGGATCTGAAGGGTGAATTCAACTGAAAGCAACTAGGTCAAAACACAGTGAACACTGTCTCCTGATAGGAAAGGATACAGATGTATTGTACACAAGATAAGACTCTTGGCTGGGTTTGGGGTTTTTATTCTGAAATAAAACATAAGAAATTTCTTAACAATTGATCCAAATGTGTAAACAACAAAACAAACCAAAAAACCACTGTATTTTTCTAGAGAAGTCACTTGCTGACAATTTTAGCAAACCCTGTTTATCTGTTTGCCTTGCCAAGGATTTATGCTTATTAGCTGTATGCTTATTACTGGAGAGGAAGATACATTTCAAAAGAGAAAAAACCACAAGCCCTCATACAAAAATATTAATCTTCACCTTGTCAGTGATGAGAGACTGTTTTGTTTCTTTTACTCCCACCTTTAGAAATCTGTGCAAGTCTACTCTTGCTTACAGTCCTGAATTCACTGTTTTCTACTTCCTTCTTACTTCTTACTCACATCCCAAACCTCTTCCTAAATGTCAGCTTTGAACTAACCTTTTCTGGTGTTTGCAGATTTTATTCCTACTACTTGTCTTACAGTGAAATTATGGATTCCCAGAAGCCAGTGGCAAATTTCACATCAAGTTCAGCAGGGTTTTCACCCTGACTGTTTCCATCTCTTCATCTACTGACTAATATCCTATTTGTTTGAAAACTCTTTTCAAAATCACAGTTCTTATATTTGAATTTTCTCCACAGTGCCTCAGTTTCCTCCTTTGTAATATGATAACTTTCTTTCTCATTATGAAGCCTTGACAACTGATCCAGTAAAATTAAACATGATTTGATGAGTACTGTTGTAACGGGCCACCAGGTACCCAAGGAATGTGATCATTCTATGCTCAGGGTTGTCCCAGATTGCATCAGGACTGAGATAAACCAGGACTTAGTCCGAAATGCTGTGATCAATTTTTCCATAGTTCAGCCCAAATCTACTGGTTTCATCCTTTCATTAGTGCGCAATCTTTAAAAAAAAAATTTGTATTTATATTTTTATTAAAGACAATAACTTACTTCTAATGTCAAAAAAATAGTAGGGGTAAATCACACTATTAAAAAATAGATATAATATTAGGAGCTGTAAAATTAGTTCTTAAAAAAATTCTTTTAGTCTATGTCTTTTTGCCTACTGTAGAACAAATTATGACAGTGGATCTCTAGAATGAAGATTAAAATGCCTCTCTATAGCTCTAATGAGTTCTGACCTGCAGTGCAGTTTTGTAGTGCTTGGTTATTAGTTACCAGCAGCTTTGCTTCTCCTTCAAAGCGAAGTTATCAAAACATATATAGAGTTAGAAAGTTGACAGGTCCTGACAAATGGTCTTGGTCCCATATATTGCTAATTTATTTACATACATTTTGGCAAAAGAAATCTGAGGAGAAATTAAATAAATTATTATGCTCTCATAATGTATAAATCAATTCCATTCTTTATTAGAAACCTTTTACAAAGAGTATTAGATAATTAAGCTGTTATATAGCAATTCATGCATATCAAATATCTCAGCCAAGAAGGTTAATTGAAGCTCCCTCTTCATCATTGTAAATGTCTTTAAACTGCTTTGACTGGGTCAAGTTGAAACAAAATAGGTAGGC
>JAOEHX010021830.1:7321-43573 GCA_025448015.1 Bolborhynchus lineola | reverse complement strand
GTTCAGAACTGAAGTATTTTCAGGGTATTTACAAAGTAACTTTCTCTTCCTAGTTTTTGCATTCTTTCCTATCTTGGAGATATAAAATAATGGTTACTACATCATGAGGATGTCTAGTATTGGTATATTGGCTGGTTTTATAAATCCATCCTTACTGGATTGATTAAAATATAATTTCCTGTTGTTAAGTAGCTTGCTTTAATCTTTTTTTTTTTTTTTTTTTTTTTTTGGGGGGTGGAAGGAAGAAAAATTTTGGTTTTATTTCTATTTCAACATTAGTGCTTTATACATATGACATATTTCTGTGGAAACTACAGAGGCCAGTTAATGGTTTGTGAGTTCAAGCTGAGCTGAATATAGCTAAGCTCTGTCTTGCTTGACATTTCATCAAAAGCTGTGTTGATTTGCAATGTTTACAGACCTATTTATTGAACCTTCTCAGCTTGAACGATGCCACCAAGCTTGTTGACATTGCTGAGTTTATCTCTTGGTGCTTGTGCAATCTCAGAAGAAAAGTTTAGAACAAATGAGTTATAACAAACTTGTCACAGTTCATAAAATATGCAGTTAGTACAATGAAATTGATCTTCTTGTTCACTGACTACGATACGTTAGAGAAATCTGAGTAGGCTAACACAATCTCATCAGGGTAGGTGAGCGTGTGTCCTCCTCTCTAAAACTCTCTGATTTGATGGTAGCATCTTACAGGCTTTAAAAAGTAGCTCATAAGCAGAGCAAATATTTTCAGTTCATGGGACTATTTATATTTGAAAATAAAATCTGGCTAGTTTGCAACACAAAATAACATAATAATATTACTTTCATAGAGATACTGTTTTATGAGTGATCTATCAAATGAGCAAATACCAAATTGAAGCTCATAAATACCATAAAAAGAAGAAAGAATAAATTCAGCTTTTAACACTGAGAACATCCCATGCCCTGTGTTACTCTCCAGAACATCCTGTCTGCACAACCCCTATATTTAGCCAATAAAATAAGGTACATGTTGCTATGTATTCTACTATTATTGAATCAATAGTGCATATTATCATGGTTTCAGGCACTTCTCTAACTTGAACAGAAATAGATCAAAGGTAGCGTGACTGCTTGTCATCTTTGCAAAAGCAACAGAAAACTATGTGCTATTTATTCAACACTAATGAAATGGATAGTTTAAGAAGTCATGAATTCTTTTTTTCTTTTTGGGTTGCAGGGGAAACTGTTTTCCCATGTGAACATTTTCATAGTTACCATTAACTGGGTTAACATAGTTGTTCATTCTCCTTTTAGAACTGTGGGTATGTAGCCAGTTATAAACATCCAAAAGGGAAATTGGGTTTTTAAAAAGAAAGTTGGAGAATTTTTCCATGTAGTGAATGGTCTTTGATTGGGCTCTTGGTTCCTTTTCAACAATCAATGAATAAAGAGTTTATGCTTTTCAAATAAAAAGTAATTGCTTATTGATTATTGAATGCAAATTGTGTTCCAAGGGTAGAATAAGAAAAAAAAAAATAAAGTCACAGGAATATGCTGGGGGGGGGGGAATATTTGCTTTGTTTAACTACTGCTGTATAGTGTAGCCTGCTGAATTATCTGGGTAGACTTACTAAGCTCAGGTATCTAGAAAGTAGAGAGCAATAAGCTCTTTCAGCAAGCAAGTCCAAGCAAGAAATTAACATTGGCATCTTGTTTCCTCAGCTGCTTGTGCATTAGCAGATTAACCTCCAAACTGAAATGCTTGAATTTGTATAATGAGGGAAGCAGCAATATATATATTAGAACCTTTATATGAATATGAAAAGATATTGCCTTACTGATTAAAACACATTTAAGTAGGTATAGAATATACCAATTAGCCTTCATTAACCTTATTATTAGCCTTAGTTAACAATTTCTTAACTCTGTGGAAAACAAAACCTACTTTGCAGAGAGAATTTAAATTATCAAGGATTTATTGTGAGATGTTCTGCAGTTAATGGTGTTCAGTTTGCATGTGGGGGTCAGCTTCAGCCATTCTTCAGTCAGCCTGGGGAATCTACAGAAACACACAACTGCTTGAAGTCTCTTACAGTATTTAAATGTATTTCATAGGATTGTGTCTTCCATTAAGATATTTCTTATTCCTACCTCTCAAGCTACTTTCTTCCTATGCCATTTGTCAGATAGGCTTATGAATTTTTCTCTTACAGTAGCAGCGTCCTGTGGTCTGTTTTCCTTTTTACATGATGGTTCACCAGGAAGAGAAGCAGACACATGGGCACTAAGTGTCTTCAGTCTGTGCTGACTCTTGTACTGTGCATTGGTCAGTGTCGTATATGTAAAAGGTTCTTAATTTAGCACTTAGTAGGACCATTTATTTTTTGTTTGAAGTTGTTTTTTTTGAACATACTGGATTAAGGGCAGTATTAGAGTGTAACTAAAATGTCTCAACAGTCTTATGTTAAAATATATTCTTAAGCACCCCACATACATCATATGTATAACATTGAACAAGATAAGTCTTAAATACATATAGCTATGTGAGGTAATTAAAAAAAAATAAAATATTATATGGGTTTTCCTGTTTACTGTATTCCAGTAAATATACCTAATTTTTTTAATCCAATCTTAAGCTTTCAGCGTGTAAATTGTCATAAATGTATATCTCTCAAATGCACTGTTGAACTTTGCTCACAGTTCAGCCCTGTGTTTTGTCAGGTACTTGATGTGTTCAGCAATGACTTATTTCATGTTGGCTGGAGAGTACCTTTTTTAATACTCATCACAGGAATAACTGTTCCTACCAAATGAAGGGGAATTTGCTGTAAGTATTCCAGCATGTGTTTGACTTCAGTTTGTTTAATAGCTAAAATGTAGTGATGATAGTTGGAAGCAGAGTTTCAGGAGGAAGTATTGTGGGTTTTGCAGTCTAATTGTCATCTTCCCATGAAATTCAATTTTAAAGTAAAGGTTATGTTGTATGTTAGAAAGCACCAGTTCAGGTAGGTCATAAATACTGGCATAGTCTGTGCAAAGGTTGGCTGAAAGGCTATTGTGTTGCTGCTGAACTAGCTGCTTAAAGATTATAATAAGAAGGTCAACCTAGCATTTTATCATTAAAAAGTAACAGAGATAGTGAAGGATATTGCTTAGTATTTTTTTCCCCTCCCTCTTAAAACATTTTTCGTGTACAGAAATATATTTAGGCAGTTCATTTCCCCTTAAAAAAAAGTGAACTTCTATGGACCTGTTTTACAGAATAGATGCTAACACTGATAACAATTGATTTTAGAACTTTACCCTTGGTCAAGGAAAAGAAAGACGCTTTCTGCAATATTTTATTTCTTTCAGATAAAACTTAATGAGCCTAGCAGGGGAGTATCATTGCCAGTTTCAGAGGCAGTTATGGGATAAGGAGTAGTTCGCAAATTTCCTGAGGTAAAAGTAAAAGTTATCAAAATAAATAATTTGAGATAGATTTTCTACCTCCATGTTATAGAAAGGACAAGAAATTTCAAAACCAAACCAGCAGTTTCTCTAACTGGTTTTGATACAGTTAACCATGTTCAGGCAAGCTGCCATTGTGTCAGTTTCATACCATTGTTGTGAATAAAGGCACGAGTTCTATTTTGTATAGTATTTAAAATATAAATATGTCAGGCAGAGCCTATGCTTCCTATTTGTTTTATGTTGTGTATAGCTATCTCAAACTGGTTCAGGTAAATTGATAAGGATAGGGTGGGCTATGAAAACTTTACTATAATATGTAAATTGTATGTGTATATAATAGGTAAAATGAGTATATGGTTGTATATAATAGGTAAAATGAGTATATGGTTTTCCAAGGTGATTCCAAGGCAAGTGTTGGTCGTGAATCTTCTGCTGATCAGTTCAAACATATGTGATTTATGTGATTGATTTGTCTGATGACATTTTAATGAGAATTTTTTCCCAATTTCCTCAATTTTTGTTTATCTTTGTCATGTATATCCCTAAATAAAGACCTACTTCTCCTTTATAAATGGTCTGCTTGAAGACTTTATCTAATTGTGGTCTTGAGATGGTTGGTATTTTTTCATTGCTAAGAACTATGGTCAGTGGAAGATGACTTGTTAAAGCACTTCAAGATAGAGTCTAGAAGAATGCTATTCTTCATACTTGAAAAATGTTGGCCTTACTAGTTTTCCATTAGTGTGGCAAAACCTGTTGCTTTGAGAATGTGGCTGTAAAGCTTTTTTGTTCATTCAGGATTTTGTTCTGAGGAGGTAGTGGGTCACAGGATGCTATGTTTAGAGGCTGGTTTCTAGGTTAATCTCTACATTTATAGTATCAGCTGACTTTGTTGGGTTTGTTTGTTTGTTTGAATGTGCTTCCTGACTGAAACAAAATAACAAAACAAAAACAAACAGACCAAAAAGATGAATCAATAAAGATATTCAGAAATTGTGAGAATCAACAAAATACTTTTTGACTGCATTAATTGTGGCCTGGAAAAGACTGAATATGTGCACACACATATATCGGGAAGAGGTCTGAATTTGTTTGTTGGTATGATTAGTGATGTGTCACCTGTAGACAGGTATATCCATAATTACTGGAGGTAGAATCAGCCCTTAGGCCTGATTACTAGTTAGAATTCCTGCCTTTTCAAGTGATTCAAATAATTCGTATACTGTGCTTTTACCGTTTACCTATGTGTATGTATGTATGCACGCACTCATTTTGTGTATTCATTGGCCAGTCTAGATTAAAAGCTTTAATCAAAAATATTAATCTGCTTAATTCCTTGTTAAAATAGTCTTGGTCTAGTGTCTCTAATTGGACTTTGATCTCCGCTGACTTTTCCTTCAGCCCAGGGCAAGCAAGCTCCAGGCTGTTGCTCTGAAAAGCTGTAAATTGGTTCGCCATATAGGTGGCTGGTCTTGCTCTTTCCTCTCGTCATACTTCCACCTACCCTTTCCCCACCAAGGGCCTGCAGTGGCATTTGAGGATGCTATTTGATTGCCATCAAAGTACAGCTGCCGCATCCAAGTCACTTTGGTCTGGGGATTGGGACAAGCCTTTGCTACCTGGCCAGTTGAATTAGAGGAGTGAATGTGGCTGTGGCCTGGAGCTGTGAGTCCTCACAGCTTTTCCACCACTGGCCAAAAAACTTTCTGCTCCTCAGATGTTGGGACTTCTCCAGCAACAAAATTAAAGTTTGTGTTAGTGATGAGAAGAAAATAAAGTACTTTATCCTTCACCTTTGCAAAGGGGAAACTAAATCTTGGTTGTACTTCTGAGAAACTTTTGAATCAGCTTGCTTTGCTTATACAGAATTGAAGCCTTTGCAGCCATATCAAGTTACTCTATTTTTTTTTCTGGTGGCTCTTCCTTTGCCTGGAGGGCTGATTTTTCTGAGCTGTGTGTTTCCCGACATGCTGAATTCATATTTTATCATCTAGATGAAATTTCCACAATGTCAGAAAGCTTTACTGCGTAACTAATTCAAACCATGTTAGTGTGCTGCACTGCATGTAGATGTAGATGTGTCCACAGAGGCCTGTGATGAAAGGAGATCCAAGGAACAATGTCCTTAGAGATGTTATTAAGATCATTGTGGGGTATATTTGCAATTAGTGTGACAGTGCAGTCTTCGTAACATTTATATTTAAATTTCTAACTATTTCCGAACTGTAGCAGGCAAAGTCTTGCAACATTTTATAGTTGAGTGATGTAACTTCAAAGTTCATCCTGGGAAATTCTGAGTAAGCTCTTCAAACCACTGAATCTGTCTAGATTTCTTCCTTGTTTCCTGCTTCAACTGGATTTATGCTATTGATGCTGGTTTTTTGTCTTATAACAAAAGGAATTGGGGAGAGAAATACCATTTGAGGTTAGCCCTGTTGTGATTATTTGAATTATTAAAATACTTGTGAAGGACTGGTATTGACTAATAGTAAGTTCTCTCCCCCCTTAACAATACAGCAGGTATTCTGGTGGTTTGTAGGAAGAGTTATCTGGTATATTTTATGGAGGCAGTAGGAGTATTTCTGAAAGTTGTAAAACAGTTTTTTGTTATAAGTGATTTTTTTCTTCCATTATTTGGTAATGAAGAATAAGATAATTTATTGACATATTTAAGGAGAAAAATTAATAGAATTTCTGGAGTTGTAGTAGCATGGCAGAACTGTAATGAGCATGGATGAATAGTACATACCATCAGAAAATGATGCTTTCTCTCAAGTCATCTGTCCTTGTATCTACCTAGACTGCAGTCTTTGCTTTCTGGATTCCCCATACATGCAGCTTGTACTGAAACAAGTCTAGAGCAGGCCTACCAGGATGGTTGGGGACTGGAGCACGTGGCATGGAGCGGCTGCGTTTATTCACTTGTCAGAATAAGACTGGGTGAGAGAGATGGCCATCTACAACGACCCTGTTAGAGGTTTGTATAGAAGAGAGAGGCAGACAGACATGTAGAGATGCATGGCAGTAGAACAAGAGGCAAGGGATGTGAGTTGGAAGAAGGGCAATTCAGGTCAGGTTTAAGGGAAACTTACTCTCAATGGTTGGTCAGTGAAATAGATTGTATACAGACATCATGGGATCTCCGCCACGGGGGACTGTCGAAACCCAATTGAATGTAGCGCTGAAAAATCTGCTCATCCTGACCTTAGCATAGATGTGAAATTTGAACAAGAGACCTCAGGAGGTCCTTTCCAGCCTCAACTATTCTGCAGTTCTAGCTATAGTGTTCATATTAAGACTTTAAAAATGCACAGTACTTTGTATTAAAATATCACTTTTTTATATAATAGTTTTAATAGTTTAGGGGTTTTGATGAATGAAGATTCTTAGGGCAAGAAATGTCTTTTTAGGAATCAGGTCTATTTCTGGACTAAGTGAAGAAAACTGATAGAAAAATCAGTCTGAATATCAAGTGTTTCTGGCTAAATCTTCTTATGATGCTGTCATGTTTGTTAATTTTTTGGTTTGGTTTTAAGAAGTCAGTGACATCTGAGTCCCAGACAAATTCTGAAGTAAAATTTTCAAAAGTCAGGGAGGAAAGGGTAAATAATTGCAAATTACTTTTCAAATTCTGTTTGCCTAGTATTGCCACTTTGCGCAGGTAGCAAATTTAAATTTCATCAGAATGTAAAGAACAGAGGCTTGAGTGTGTGGCAGCGTGCAGTAAATCTTTCTGTGCAAGGGCAGACATCATTGATATGTATTATATTGAACCTTTGAAGCTTAATCCAGATCAGTGTCCTGAGCAGACCAAAATGCAAACATTTGTAAGAGAAATTCTTTTAATGAAATCTGGTATCAAATTCTTCATCTTTTAATTTTAGTTTCTTAGCAGCTGGTCTTTAGTCTACCTAATTGCATTATAATGTCTTTATGCTACCCCAGGTGCTAAAGAAAACACTTTTCTTTCCTGGATATCAGTGCACTCTCTGTATTTGGAATTCTGGTTTGTGGCTGTGCCTGTATTAGGCTGTGCAACCAGCACACCACAAGTATTGGATTCTGATTTTGTATTAAATAAAACCAAATCCTTTTGAATCTCATTTAGAAATGAAATATCTCGCTAATTGACAAAATTTTGTTAGTGACTTAATTTATAAGTATTTTAACCTTAGATCTAAGGGCAAAAATAGTGACATATGTCTTGTCATTACTAGTGTTTGCTATAATGCACGAGCTTATTTCCTTTCCTATTAGTCTTTATTAAGTTGTTCTTTTTATATGCATGGCTAGACCTATGCCGTGGTCTAATTTGTTATGTTGCATGGAATAAGGCTTTATGAGGAGGAAGCAATCTGTCGTTATGTGGCTGATTGAAGGGGAAATCATAAGTCATGGAGGCTGTGATCAGATTATGAGTGTCCTCATCCATCCTTGCAAGGTTCTTATTAAAAAAAAAAAAAAAAAGACAAAAAAAGGGGGGGAGGAGGAGAAGAAAAAGAGTTAAGAGTGTGGTTACAATTTCAGTCAGTACAGATTTACTGTTATTGAAGAAGGCTTCTCTTCCTTTCCTATTTGTTTGTTTTATATGCCCTGCTTGGGAACAAAGTAACATCATAGGAGCTCACTTCAAAAGCTTGAAAAGAATCTTCAAATTTGAAATTGGAAAACTGATTTTTATTAAATGGAATTCTAAAATTAATGATCACCTGCTATTAGAACATTATCAGTCGATAACATCTCAACAGTCTTAATTATTTTATAAATTATTACATAGATCCTGCGAAGTGTCATTTATTAATAGCTATATTGCTTTCTTTTGTGTAGAAGTAGTGCACTACAATAATTTATAGCTACATTTAAGATTAATGAGACCTTATCACAAGGAAAAAAAAAATAAAAGTTACTACTGAAATATTTTTCTTCCAACCGTAACTATTCTATGACTCTACGATTCTATGATATAGCCCCAAATTGCTATTGACCTCAATATTACATAGAAATTTAACTCCTTGCTGTCACACTAACTTTAAAAAAACCTTTCCGAGGACACCACATTATTTCTGAAAAATGGTTTGTGTGCTTTCTTTTAAAATAACTGCTTCCTAACGAGAAAGTATTTTGCTTCTGAGACTAATGGGTACTAAGAGCATATTGAACATTTACAGGATAAATTTCCTGGTAGTGCCTGAACCTCTTAGCAGGTACCAGAGCTGATGGGAGCAGAGGGCAAACAGGGTGATGTTGAAACCTTATGCTTATGTTACAGGAATACAGCTTCAGGTTCACACCCACATGAAATCATTTTCTGTTCCAATATCATTAGTAGAGATCTTGGACCAGATGCAGTTGCTTACAGCTAGGTACTTAACATGAGTTTAAGTACAGTGTGATGCTCTGGCTGGCCCCAGCTGCCATTGTGCAGTGTGCCCTGTCTGTAATCCCCATGGAGGTGCCATTGGTCATCACAGAGCATTAACTGCATGTAGGCAGAAGAATACCACCATGAGGAAATGCAGTCTCTGAAGCCTGGAGAGAACCCTTAAAACAGGCTCTTAGTGATGTTCAGCTCCCTTTAGATTCAGCAAATACTTCTTCTGGGGTCTTGGTTTAGTTGCCAGCATTGCCAGAGCCATTTCATGTTATTTGAGATGGTGTAGCTTCTCCAGTTCAGCCTCTAAATGCTCATGCAGAAAGGCATGTCATTGCCAAGTCCTCTGTTGTATCTACCAATGCTGAGAGCCCTTCTGTGACATCTCCATGCATTAGGTGCTTGTGTGGAGGCAACACTTTTTATAGCCTAGTATCTCTAATGAGATTTGAGATATTTGTTTCTAGGGTGGCCACCTAAGGAAGGTTCTAATTTCAAGCTCAGTTTCACTCTCAAGTTCTTCAATTTTAGAAAGAAATCATAGGAAATGCCTTTCACTATGTATATTTGTGTGTGTGAAAAAACTAGAATTGCACATTTTCAGTCATAATTTTAGGGCAGTGTTTCCTGTTTCTCAGTCTGGAAGCCAAAAAAAAAAAAAGGGAAAAAGGGGAGATGACAAGGAAAAATAACAAGTGAACAACAAAACTTGCATAAATCCAGTCATGAGGGGTGTGTGTGTTCCAGAACAGATACAGACTTTTCATGACTTGTAGAGCATAAATAATTTCAGTATGTTTTCTGTCATACCTTTTCTTCTTATCAGTAAAACTGTTTAATTATCATTTCTCCTGACGAAGTGACTAGCCTACAGTTAGATGCTATGAATAGCTCTTATCCCTTATGAATGAGAATTCCCTCCTGCTATTAGTAACTGTCAACATGCATGATTGTTTTTTGCACTAAAAGTCATGGTAGAGTTCCTCAGTAATTAGTTTGTGTACAAACATGACTACCTCTGCTAGTGGGACTAATGGGATGCCATTAAAGGTGAAGCCAGAAAAGATCTGACTGAAGTAGATGAATCTTCATTACAGTCTCACCATATGACCTTTATCAACATCTCAAGGTTCATTACACAGCCAAGGTTGTTTCCCCAGATTTGTAGTGGTAGCTTCGGATGCTCATTTTTTAGTTATGTGGAAATGCGGTTCATTTTCTTCCACTTGGGTTCTACTTTTCACCAGGATTTATTCTACATCTTTTGAAAGTTGTCTTGCATAACCAAAGAGTAAGAAGTAACACTGGCATATGTCTAGGACAGTGTATAGGTACTCTTTCTACACTTCAAGTGGCCAAACTGTGCAATAACCAATGGATTTTTTCATAACTGCTTCTTAACCTCCTGCCTTTTCTTTATGTGGACTCAGTCATTCTCCTTGATGCAATACAAAAGAGAAAGAAAACTGTATCCTTCAGGAATAGTAAATAGTTTGACTGGGGCAAGTGTCAATGTAATGTCATGGTTCTTCTGTCAGTATTTCCTCCAAGTAATGGATATCCATCATTGCTATTTAAAAGTTTACCTTGATAACTCAAAGGGTAAATTGTCTGGTAGTTTTTGAGTAAGTTGTAAGAGTCCCCAGGAAATTGGATCCTGTTTAGAATGAAGAGTGCTTGTTCCTGTGTGATTTTCCCAAGAGTCACTTTTGGCTCAGATTTTAAGTCAGCATTAGCCAAGATGGTCCAAGCTGGCAAGATCGGTCCACAATTCTCCTTGTAAGTGTGTGTGTTTTGGAGTATATACACTTTCACAAAAGTGACAAGAGAAGCTCAGTAAAAACATGCTGCTCTTTTCAGTGGAGATTTTTCATCAGGCTTCCAGCATACTTTGAGCACCAATTCCACATCAGAAAAAAGAAAGAATGTGTATTTTAATTTTTTTTTTTTTTTTTTTTTTTTTTTTTGATCATATGAGCTCTGTAAAGAAGAGCTATGAAAAGTTACGATCTTTTGCTGGACTGGTTATTTCTTTTACTGAAGGTTTAGTTGCAGTGTTTAAAAATTTATAATTCCATTAATAAGCCATTTTATTTTAACATCTTATGGTAATAACTTAGCTATTGAATTTGATAGATATACACACATGTATTTTCATTCTACAGTTGTATTCATCTGCATTATATTAGCAGCTTTACTATGTTAAGTAACCTTTTTATTGTCTGAAAAAAATATCAAAGTAGTCTAGCAAATTTTCAGCTACATTTGGGGCAAATGTGAACTCACTGATTCTTTTGCTCAGATTGTTATTTCCTTATGGAAAAATCCTATTTCAGAAAAACCTGTTAAGGTGTTCCATTTTGTTATTTTCAAATCACCATGATTGCCTGGGTATTTCTCCCTTTGAGTTTTAGGTTCATCTTAGTAAATACTTCTATAAACTCGCAAATCAAAAAAAAAAAATCTATTTCAAAAAAGAAAAAAATACAGCCCACATTTTGCCGTAATTTGAGGAAGAAAAAAGGCTCTTCCAAATTTCACAGAATGGGAAAAGAAATTTGTTTGCCTTCCTGATACTAATTTGCATGTGTTCTTCTCTTTTTTTTTTTTTTTCAGTTGTGAAGACAAATTTTTTTCTTTTCTATCACATCTTACTTTTCAGTCAGCAGTTACCCTGAGTGCTTTTATGCAGAAATGCTCCTACTCTAATAGTGTGGTTACTCAAGAGATGTGAAATAATACTGAAAGATACAATATGGCATTCTTGTAAGAAGGTGTGTTTACTATCTGTGAATTAGATTCCACAAGTGATATCTGGATAATACAAAGAACTCAATGCGTGAGCAGTTTTGCTTCTCAGCTTGACCATAAGGAGTTAAGAATGTGAAACACTTTTATGCAGGTTGTAATTTGGCTGTTGCTAATTCTCCTGTCTTCACCAGTTGATGTAGTATCAATTAGCAAATATAGGTTTTAATGCTGCCTTTAATATTCATGATTCTTAATTGCCTTTATTAATTGGGAAGAAACACTCTGATGCACAATGCTTGACAGGTAAGAATTAATATCTGCTGCTTGTGTTGGCAGTTGTCCAGGAAAAGTAGGTTGCTGAAGCACAAGTATGTGCAAAGATCTTACCCACAGATCTATTCTTTTGGCAGTGAGTTTCCCTGCTCTCATTAGACCATCTGAATAAGGGAACCACTGATGGTTTGAGTAGAACATGTGAATAACCTGGTTAGAGGAATCAGATGTGCAGGGTTTCTGCAACAGGGGCGAGGCACAAAAGAGATATTTTTAGAAATTGCAAACCTACAGTTATTTTAAGTAATTACAAGAGTCGAAGAAATGAACGGGACTAAAACTGGAGAGGCAGTGGTATTTACAGGGAAACTTATCTGGTCAGATTTTATTAATATGTTTTTCCACATGTGGCAAGTTTGATTTGTATATATGTTTGTCTTTGGGCTATACATTTGAATTCATGGAATACTCAGGTGTTCCCATTTTTCATGCTTGGCTATAATATACTATCTTTATGGTGTTATAAAACTGACCTTGGTTTAAATATCCTTAGGGTTACTAAACTGTATTCATTTAAGCATTTTCAAAGGCCATATTTTACTTTCAGCCAGCTTTAACTACTGTTTCCATACAGCTTTAAGTAAATAGGGATGACTTTAAAACTGTGAAAGACTATGTTTTGGGGAAAGAAAAATCAGAAAAACTTGCTTTCTAGCAGCAAAAGTAACTTAAAAGGAGGTACGGTTTGCTTGCTGAAGCTAATTGGATTTAAGTTTGTGTTTGCTTTTCAAAGAGTCTTTAAATTCTTGGTTTATTCGAATGCTTTTGAAAAATTTAGCTCAGCCCAATAATGCTACAAATTAAGGTACAGAATAATATAGCAAGTCTAGTGAAGTGTGATTATTGCTTTTAATGAGAAATGCTTATAAATGAGTCTTTCGGTCATTGTTTCCATTCAAAGGATATATTCTTAACTGGAAGAGGTGGTTGTTCTGTGTTCTGTTGTGAACAGAAATGGCTTGATTTTTTTGGTGTTAATTGAAATTAAAATGTGATTTTTTCAGGAGAGCTGTAAATTAAATTGAACTGGAAGTGGCTTTTACAGGAGATGAGACATCACTTAATTTAATTGTGTAAGGTTTGACACTTTGGCTGATAAAAGTAAGTCTCTCATAATTTTGCTTTTCTCAGGGTTAGCTTGTGGAAATTACACCAGAATTGTGCATCATGAGCTGCTCTCCACCAGACGGACTTCAGAGAGATAATGGAAGCAATATTGTCCACAGTTTGGCAGCTGTTGCATGGGCTTAAGCTGACCAGCTGTACACCATGGGCTTTTGTGGAGGATATTGCATTAGTAATCTCAACATTTGTAGGGTTCACGGACTGTTGTGAGTGGAAAAAGGAAGGAAAAGCTTCCTTCTCTACCCTTGCAGAGAAACTTTACAGAAGTTGTGGTAACCATGACACTGGTGGGAACTGCCGCTTTAGGTGACATTTTGTTCTTGCATCACTTCTTAGGCTTTTCGTGGTTATGCAGCAATTCTACTGTATTCTCAAACCGGAACAGTTTAAAGCATCCAGTTCTGGGAATTGTTTGGAAAATAGCAGAGAATGAGAGACTGATTAATAGAAGGTTGAATAGCAGCAGGAGTGGATGCTTTCCCACAGGCTCTCCAAATTTAACTGTGATCAGATTGCTGGTAGCAATACCCTGATTTTGAAAGGGCTACCTGTCCATCAGTGCTAAAAGGATGTTTGGAAAGAGCTGGGGTCATGGCTGCTCCTTCTGACAGTTCTGTGACTGTGTTTGCATAATAGGGAGATTATGGTTGTACTTCTAGTGGAAGATTGCCCTTTGTATGTAGAAATACCACATTGCCAGCCTCTACAATGTGTGCATTCACAGCTGGTTACAGTGTCCTGCGCCATCAGGAATTGGAAATGTGTGACTGCTAGAGAAATACGATATCAAGGGCATCATAGTATCAGGTTTACCTGGAAACTCTTCAACTTTTGAAAATATCAGAGAATCATACCTTGCCATGATGATAAGAATCATATCTTCACCACCTTGACAACTTGTGCATATCAGAAATTCTTCCAAAGTCAGTGCTGTTTTGTCCGTTTCCAGTGTCAAAATACAACGAATTCATAAAAAAAAAAAAACCAAACAAAAAAACCCACCATCCCTCACAGACTTGTCTGAAATCTGCCAAACTTTTCCTCTTGATTTATGGAGGAGACAAATTACCGTTGAGTTAATGTACTGAAAATTCAAATGTTCTGATCCATAGATACAACATGATGGTGCAGATACCTCTGCATTTCAAGATTTCTTCCAGTGATTCTGGTTGAACATGACTGCTTCATTTAAACCTTTTCCCATATAGTGAAGATTTTCAATTATACTTGGCTGTTAGCTGTGTAACTACATGTTTATTATGTAACGATACTTGATATGCTTGGAATTATTAGAGAGACTTCTTCACTTGATACTTACTTTAATTAAAATCCAGTGATACTTGAAGGGACATGCTTTTATATAGTAGTGAGCATACAGTTAAAATTGTGAGAGAGAAGTTTTACAGTACTGATTAAAAATTGTCATAGAATCGTAAAATGGTCTGGATTGGAAGGGACCTTAAAGATCAATTAGTTCCAACCCCCCTGCTTTGGGCAGGGACACCTTCCATTAGACTGGGTTGCTCAAAGCCCCATCCAACCTGGTATTAAGCACTTTTAGGGATGGGGCAGCTGCAACTTCTTTGGGAAACCTGTGCCAGTGCCTCACCACCCACGTAGAAGTGTTTGTGGTTTGTTTTTTGGTTTGTTTTTTGGGGTTTTTTTGGTTTTTTTTTTTGTTTTTTTTTTTTTTTTGGTTTTTTTTTTTTTTTTTTTTGGTGTAGTATCTAATCTTAATCTCCCTTCTATCAGTTTAAAGCCATTCCCCTTCGTCCAGTCACTACCTGCCCTTGTAAAAAGCCCCTCTCCAGATTTCCTGTAGGCTCCCTTTAGGTACTGGAAGGCTCTTATAAGGTTTCCCTGGAGTCTTCTCCAGGCTGAACAACCCCAGCTCTCTCAGCTTGTCTCCGTAGAAGAGATGCTCCAGCCATCTGACTATCTTTGTGGTTCTCCTCTGGACTCTCTTGAGCAGGTCCATGTCCCCCTTATGCTGGGGATCCCAGAGCTGAACACAGTACTGCAGATGGGGTCTCATGGGGGCAGAAGAGAGGAGGAGAATCGCCTCCCCCAACCTGCTGGTCGCACTCCTTTAGATGCAGCCCAGCATACGGTTGGTTTCTGGGCTGCAAGAGCACACTTCCCAGCTTGTGCTGAGCTTCAGTCAACACGCCCATGTCCTTCTCCTCAGGGCTGCTCTCAATCCAGTCTCTGCCTAGCCTGTGTCTGTTTGGGTTTGCCTTGACCCAAGTACAGGGCCTTGTACTTGACTCTGCTGAACTTCATGAGCTTTGCACTGGCCTGTCAAGGTCCCTTATCCTTAGTTTCTGACTGGTTCCAAGAATCCCCTTAAGACCTTCAATATGTTCAACTTTGTGTATTGTTGATCATATGATAAGATTGAAATTATTATGGCTGTTTTAATGCTTTCTGCTTCTATGAGCTTTGAAGTGATCACATTACAATTATCTGATCTGTGAAATATGTATAAAGTCCCAAGTTAGCTTAGCAGAAATCAAGAGGAGAGGTGTCTTCTAAACTCTAAAAGTAAAGTCTTGTTAGTAGTTTATCACTTTCATCCTTGCAACTTTGTGTCTTGGCAAGATGTGTTGACTCGTGGTTGTTGTTGTCAGTTTGGTACTGGAGCAGAACAGCTTCACAAATGTCCTATTAACCAATCTCATAACCCAGTGCCAAAACACTTTCATCATCTAGTCTATTCCAAGATGCTAATATAGCTAAAGAATTATCTTTTTATTACTCAGTGCACAAAAGTCAAATTGCTTCCTTGGTGTCAAAATTAATTTCCCAGAAATTGTTATCCGAATCACCTCTTCCTATTTCTGTTCCTCCTACTTTACAAGAGTTTCTAACCAGCTAAATTTTTAAGGGCCCTGTTCCTTTTTATTGACATATGTACAATTGCCAGTAGCCTTTCTGTGGCTTATACTACATGTTTTATTCTAATGGCATATTAAGAGCTTAATGGTTTTCCATGGGTCTCTTTAGTGGATTTGTTCTAGTGTGATTGTACTATTTCTATAATGTTATAATCTTAAAGAGAGGTAGAGTTAGTCTTTCCTCTTCCCATGGACAAGTGCATATACAGCTTAGAGAAGCAAGTCACTGGTTCCATTTAATGCTCAGTTGTCAACAGAAAATTAAGTAAGCCATGTAGGGAGGCATAAAGACATTCCTGTTTGTAGCTGCTGGTTGCTGTTTCATTTGGATTGAAGGCAGACCAGTTTATACAAGAGCTGCTAATTAAAAAATAGTCATGAATGTAGAACAGAGGTAAGTAATAAGATGTCCTAGAAGCTGATACGATCTAAAGGTGACCTTAAATGGTCAGGTAGCATAGGCAGATTGTTTTATTTGGGTTCACATTTGCTTTTGCCTTCTCACCCCACCCCCAAACATGGAGTAATTAGGAGAATGAATATAGATGAAATTTCAATGATAATTTAAATAATTTAGCATTGCTTATAAGCCACCGTGGCTCTAGTTTATAAGATTGAATTACATTACTAAAATAATGTAACATGCACCAATACTTCAAATGCAACATTTATTATTGTAACAATGCAGTTACAGTCAAAGTAGAAATTACATTTTCTAAAAGCAGTAATAGTTAACTGTGTATACTGTGCTGGTTCACTTTTTTACAAACATATTAAATGGAACATTGCTATTTTTCTTCTGTAAGTAGTTGTATTTCTAAATACTTGTTTGGGCTTTTTTGTTAAGCCCTTGAAGCACATTAGAATGCATTCGGATATAAATAGGGATTCTTTCTTTTCTTTATAGTATAGAATATAGGATAGATGTAATATGGAAGGCGTGAATGAATAAATTCAGACTGGGAAAATTCCCCCAAAGAGAGCTCATGAATTTGGGTACAGGCATGGTACTAATGTAATTTTATTCTACAAAAAAAATGCTACAATTTATTTGTCTATTGTTTATTAGATCAGAGCTAAGGATTTCCTGAACTTTATTTGGAAACTGAGAGGGGGCTCTACTTTGTGCAGAATTTCTGGTAGCTCGCCCCAGCTTCACTTCTCAGCTTTGTGTCATGTGAACCACAGCCTTCTGCCCTTTTCATACCAATCCAGATGGTTATTTTGTAGGAAAAACCAAATATTTACTTTGCGAGAGTGAGAAACAGATAGGTTCTGTTGCTCAAAGATTAAGGATTTCTTGAGGAACAGGGAGAGCTGAGGTGCAGATGACTGCTGAAAAGCACTGAGAAGCACTCAAAATAGAATCTGGAAGGCCCTATCCTCAAGCACAGAGTATCTTCCCTTAATAGAAATACTGTCAAAACCAGCTAGCCCTAGAGCATTTCTGTGAGTGAATAAATGATTATGTTCTGACATGCAAACATCAAAACTGTGGACATAAGTTTCTAATTGGCTCTAGACAAGGATCACAGTGAATCGGCAATTAAACACAAGCTGTCAGTGCAGTCCTGTTGGTTGAAAAAGTAATCCCCATGTGTACAGACAGGGAAGTTGTCAGAAGAGGCTGGGGGATGACTGCTGCTGTGAATAACAAGGATGAGGGAGATCACCCATCATCTGGTCTGTCTGTACATCTCATCTGGGTTGCTGGTGAGGCTGGCATGGAGCACATGCTGTCTGTCAGGTTTCCAAGGGATGCTAGAGAAGGCAAGCTGCAAAAAAATTAACTGAAGGAATTACTTCAGATGAGGCCCCTCGTAACTTTTATTTCCATGGAGGAGGTGGCCTGGATAGTTCATGCAAGATGGGCAGGAGATTTTGGACAATAATTGGATTTTCCCCTTAGAATGATATGCATAAACAGAAGGATTGAAATTAGTTGCAAACATTGGATCTGTAAAAGCTTTTATTATTTATTATTTAGCAACATACATTAATTAACCACTGGAACAAATGATGAAGAGATGTTTAAAATTTTTCACATTTCAGTATTTTCAAATCAATAGCAACACCTTTCTGAATGTTATCTTTTAGCCAAACATGAATTGTTTGGCTAGCTTAATGGATAAGTAGGTGAAACTAAATGATCTGTGCGCAGGTTGTATTAAATGATCAAATAGTCCCATCTGGCTTTAAGCTCTAAATCCACTTAATGAGCGAATTACATTAATATACTCGGGCCTTTACCATGTTGAATATTAGCTCTCTTCAGAAGAGCTATTAAAGTTTCTGTTGGGACAGGAAAAAAAACACCTTCTCATCTCTGTTTCACCTCTCCTTGAGTTGATTTCAATTTCTAATACTAACCTTAGTACAGGTCTTGTGCTGTTGTTTGGAGAATATTATTGGGTTAGTGTCAGATTCCAGTTTCTTATGTTGATAATTACACTTTTATCTAGATTAGTTATATGGTAGTTCCCATTTTTAAGGTGTTGCTTACAAAATGGTGCAAAATGAGCTGACATTTTCTAGACTGTTTTGCTACGTCAGGCTGATTACTTTTGCTTGCTTATTTTGAAGCTTCCTTTGAAATGTCTGAGCTGTTCCCTAGAACAAGGTGATTAAGACAGATGACCCTGGTGACAGAAAGTCTTCCTAATGAAGTGCCAGTGTTCCCTGAGAAAAATTACTGCTTTGGAGAGCAGTTTTGAAGCTGAAGGTCTGCATCTGCTCAGTAAAGATTTGTTAGTATTTGTCAATTTTCTCTACAGTTTGCAACTGTCCTAAACATGCTTGAGCCTGGTGCTGCCAGGATCAGGCCGAGTTCTCCTTGCTGCTTTTCCGTAATGGCAGGCTCTGGTGTTTTATTTCCTCTAGATAGAAACTGAGTGTGGTTTTTTTCCTAAACTTCCTCAGCAGCAGCAGCATTTTTGATTAGAGGAGCACCAGCTGTTGTGCTGAAAAAGACTTGTAAAACATGAGGTAGGATACAAGTGGGAGTCGGTGGCTAGAAAAGTGGATTGGGCAAAGGATATGATGGTGACCAAAGCACAACCCTTCCTTTCTAATAAAGTGGGATCCTGCAGAGAAAGCATAGACATGGGATTTGTCATCCCTTTATAGTCTGACGCATCTTAACTTTTCGTGTCTTAATACTAAATCCTTCTTCAATGTGACCTTTACAAATGAAGACTTGTGGCAGGATTTGGAAGAGCAGTGGGTTCTGCCACTTCATGGAAACAAGAAGGTGATTGCTACCTCTGACCCTTAAGTAGCAAGGAGAAAACAGGAATATGGGAGGAAATTATGCATGACACAAAGATAAGTCTTTATACAGAAAGAAATGGAGGAGGCTTGATCTTGTGCTCGTATTGTTATTAATTTCTTTATCAGGGAAGCCATTGGGCTGTCAGAGGAGTGAGGTTTGTGCACTGCCTGGCTGTGTTACCTCTTAGCTTGGGAAAATCACTTACGCACTAGAAAATGGACTTTAAATTGAACACAAATCTATTAGCTGTGTTTATTGACTCTAGAAAAAAATGCAGAATTTCAGCAACATGTAGTGAAAAAATATGAATAAATACTTCCTTTGATTCGGAGAAGTTTAGGTCTTGTAATTGTCTGTAAAGGAGTCAGACAGTGAGATGGGGTCTAAGTCTTTTGGATTTTCCTGATTTACACCAGGTAGTCAGCACCAATTGTCTGATGGAAATAGCTTTTCAGCACCATGTAGCCACCTCAGCTGTCCCACATTAGATTAAGTGGTAGTTTTTACGCTTTTTTAATTATACTTTATGTACTAAGTTAGTATGTTTGTATGGCTCTTGGAATTCCATTTGCAGTATCATATCTATGCCATTTGTAATAAAATACTGTGTGGCTGTGACAGTTTTGTTAAGTTCAGGGTTTGTTGTTTTGGGTTCTGTGTGCAGTTTATTTGATCAAACTTACAAAGATGCAGCTAACTACATATAATATATATGGACTGAGGAAGTTTCTGATCCCTTCTTTATTGCCTTATTTTCTCTGAAAGAGGGTATGTTGAGTGGACTTTTTTGCATGACTTGTGAGACTGGGGGTGAAAAAGATGAAACAGGATAACATCATGCTTAAATCCACCTAGCTTGTAAAAGGCATAAACCTGTGTGTAACATTTCAGTAGTCCCTTATCTTGATTTGCTGTCTTAAATTCTAAGGGAAAAATGGTGTGGCACTACTTTCCTTAGTACTTTTAACCTACATTTCCTATGATGTAGGTGTAGATTAATGATTTGACTGTAAACATAAACCACCTAAGAAGTTCCTCAGCTTTATCTCTTTGTGTTTCTGATAAAGCTCTAGTTGTGAATTAAAGAGATTATTTTAATGGCTGCTGAGTCATTTACATGAGGTGCTACAACCGAATTCTGGCATTTATATTATTCAAATTATCTGTGCTCTTTTATCCTTGATAACTTGAAAGGATTAAATTGACCTTATGGATTTATTTTTTGAATGGAAGCAGATGTAAAGTCAGAGAATGTGCATGCACATGCAAATATTAATACTCTATAAAGTCAGCAGTTCATACTTGTAAATGTGAGATGCGTGCTGTATATCCTATGTTAAATTTTATTACATCATTTATAGTGTGAAATTGCTAGGATATAACTGAGATTACTTCCGGCCATTAAATGTTCTGTGGCTTTTTTGGCAGGAGTCAGGGGTGTTAACCTCAACTGCCTAGCAAAAAAATCCTGCTGTGATAACTGTACTGTCTATTTAATTGTCCCCATAAGATTTTATCCAAGTTTCTCATCTCTCTGTAAAACTGTGGCAGTTTTGGCCCAGAATCAAGTTCAGTCGCAGCGGGGTCTGCGTTGTAGTGGTTCGTAAGAGGTCTCTTTATCAGATTGCTTTGAAGAATCTGTGATTGAGAGTGCTGTATAAATATAAGTTGTTGGTGCCAAAAATAAATCGGTAATTAGAACTGATGGGAGTGAGGCAAAGTCATGTGAAAATCAAAATTTAATTTGATATATTAATATCTTAAAGCAAATATGAGCATGTGCTTACTTTGGGCTGCACTAGATCTGGGCAGCATTTTTGGTTTTTTGTGGTGGAGGAAATGAAGGTTTTATAAGGTACTGCCAAGGCTATTTTTGCTTAGAATATCTCTGTACTTTCTGCTATATACCAGTGAAGAGCATGATATATGTTGCTTTATGTGATGCTTTATATTGAAATCAACCCAATAATTTTCCTGGAGCAAGATTAATGACAGTTTTATTTTACCTATATTTTAAAATGTGGGTGAGAATTTTACAGGAAAATTCCAGTCCCTTGTGCTGGATATTTCAAGCTGACAGGGATGCAGAGCTAGAACTGAGATAGCCCAGAGTAGCTCCAAAGGAGGCTTTGTGGGCTGCTGTTGGCACTAAGGCTTCTCAGCCTTTCCCCTAAATGCATTGGCTACTTCTGTGCCAGCCACACAGAATGGTACTTATTCATCTAATTTAATGTGATGTATTTAGCTTACATTATCTAAAAAGGTATTTAGCATGTGCCAAAACTCCATTGATCACATTATAGCGTGTTTTGGGGGTGGGGGAGTAATTTTAACCACAAACTGAACCTATTTTTATTTTTCCTTTAAATTCCTCTATCTGTTGAAATTGGATGTTTTGTTTTTATTTTTAGCAGGCAGTTGTGAATGGCAGCTGTTCACTATGAGGACATCAGGGGTTTTCAGGAATCTTTAAAGAAAAGAAATATCATTTAATTTTATTCCATTTTGTTTGCTGCCAATAATTATTAGCCTGAGACATGGCTTTGTTTGGGGACAGTTAGGGAAGCTGACCTGGTATTAAATTGAGTAGGTTTTTCTTCTGGAGTAGGTTTATAGAAGCATAAGTAGGTGCCTTATGTATGTAACTGACAAGCTTTTCATTGTGAGATTTTTTTTTATTTACACAATTCGCTGTGATGGATTTCAGTAATGGCATGGGTTTGAGTACGCAAAATCATGCATGTCTAACAATTGCATTTCTATTTTTTTTTTTTTTTTTTTGTGAGTTACTTGATGAAAAACTATCTTTCCAGCAATGACTCCTCACCATTTTAGAGGGCAAACACTGTGGAAATCTACTGCAGATTGGTTAACCTGTGTTCTGCTATGGACACACGTCTTTTGCAGTGTGTCCATAGTACTTACAGAGATCTGGATTTGTTATCAGACCAAGGCTGAAGATAAAAACATTCCTTAGAAAGGAATGCCTTTCACACAGATGATGTTTTTGAATTTGAGTAGAACAGTTAGTGTTTCTATGCCTCAGTTCTTCTAACCAAATGTGCATCTTTTAGTTCTGCTTCTGATTTCTGTTAAAGCTACAGAAACTGTCTCAGTGCATGCAATATAAACTGTACTCAACTCTGTGTGTACATGTGTGTACATAACTACCAGGTTGTGAGTTGCAGCTGATCTTTTTGATGCATTGTAGTACAAAGTGCATCAAATCTGGAGTTGAGTTCAAATTACAGGTGTGGTTAATACTGCACTTTTAAAGCATCCAGATCTAGCAATGCATTCTGTGAACTGGTAGCTGGTTGTAAAAGCTTACTGAAACGAGTGAGAGTCATGCTTACACTGAGAAGAAGGAGCTTTGACTCATTTATTATTTAAGCTCTTCAGTATTTTTTGAAAGGAATACTAATTCTGACATCAGATCTGTAGGAATGGTTGTACAAGATGTGTTACAGTGCAGGATACAAGCATAGAGATTCCTGTAACTGTGTTTCAGATTCTGGATTTATATCGATTTCTGTATCAAGCATGTGGAAAAGGGAATTGTGCTGTATCTGAAGAAAGAACTAGAGCTCAAAATGTCCTTAAGACAGTGTTGATAATAGTTGCTTTAGACCTGAAGACACTTGGCTTAGCTTGTGTGAAGTTCTCTGATGTCTGAAAAGCTGCAGTACAGGAGAGCCTGAAGAAGTTTATATAGAAGTTTGGAGAATAGAAATATGTTTAAAATGCGGGTAAACTTTTGATAGTTTCTGCAGTGGAATCCTTTCTTCCATGGCAGTGGGAGACATCCTTCTGCTCCAGGTCTCTCGAAGTTGTCTATGCAGCCACAGCGCAACTCTTGATTTGGCAAATAGTTGCTACTCTCAAGCCAAATGACAGCTTGTTGCACAACTGCACTGATGTTACAGCTCTGCTTGGGGCCTGTAGGAGCAACCACACAGAGGCTAGGGTGAAGAACAGGTATCTACCATGCACTGTCTGAAGGGAATTGGCATTTGCACCAGATCTGCTGGGAAACCAGCCTAACCTGCAGACCCATGTAGAGAAGAAATCAAGATGTCATAAGAATAATCCATCTTGGAAGAAGCTGTTGCTGCCTCCCATAGAATTGCTGTGTGTGCAGCTCTCTGCGATGTATTTTTGCTCCACAAGGGCTATCAGAGTGATTATTCACTTATGTGCTGTCATATCTGTATTTGGCAGTCTGCAACAACTCAACTGAGTAGGATTCAAAACATTACAGGGTTGTCCAACTTAAGACTCTTTGGGGTTATTTTGTTTGACTCACCTGTCTCTGCCCTCTGTCTTCGTTCTTGTTTTTAACTCTTATAAGATACTACACTTGAAAATAAGGAAAATGGCTGGTTTTGAGCATTGGATTGGTACCCTAGTCTACTATTTTAACCAACTTTTTAATTGCAGCTGAGGTAGTGTAGAGGCCTTTATAATACTTTCATCACTTACTGTGGGAAGCTTTCTGGGTAAAGTTAACCTTTTGGAAAAAAAACTAGGAATTAAACCTGAAAGAATATGAACTTACCAACATGGAATGGTGGGGGAAAAAAAACCCAGCAACAGAAATAGCAACTTTCCACCATCTGCAATAAACTTGATTTTTTTTTTTTTTTAATATTCTAGTTTTTAGCAGGAGTATTTTGTACTCTCCAAAAAGACAGGTACATCTAAAGTCTAATTCCAAAGAAAGAAAATACAAGGTTTCAGCAACTATTGTTTAGTTTTGAAAATAGGCTCGACTTTGTATGTCTGACTTTAATAAAAGTCACTCAGCAGGCATCCTACCATCATAGCTTAAAAAATAAGCAAATGTGTTACCTTTGATGCGATCTTTTTATTTGTCATGGAAACCAACAGTTAATATAATACAAGATAACTGTTTCTTACATGCAAAATGAAACATGTTGTGTACATAATGTTTACAAAACGTGGTAACTTTATTATATAGCTGTTGGCACAGCATATATGATTTGTCCTAGTCCCGTGATCCAAGCAAGCACACCTTTTGGGATGTCTGTCTACATGGAGATTAATAAAGGTGATTTGTGATCTGGTGAAAGTCAATGTTTTTACTGCAGAAAAGCTCATGGAAAAACTGCGTTCGTTCACCGTTTACATTCATATTTAAAGTATGGGATTTGAAGCAATTGTAGGAACCAAGGGAGACCTGTTTCAAGAAGCTGTCATAATTTCCAGGGTTTTTTGCAGTAGAAGCCAGAACAACAATAGCTGTGTAAAATCTTGATCAATTATTTTTTTTCCATAGCAAAATGAATTAAGCTGCTTTTCTGCAGTGCTTCTAGTCAGTATCTTTGCAGCTGGCAGTGATAGAGTTAAAAGAAAATACTGTCACTAGAAGATGATTTGCATTCTTAAAGGTAAAACATTTAAGGGCCTTTTTAAATCCAAGATCTTTTTTTTGCTTCATGCAGATAGAAGGTTCTCCTGCAGAGAATGATGGCTGACGTGAATGCTGGCTCAAGAAGAGAAGGCTACTACGCAATGGAAGTTACTTCTCTTAGCAAAAATACGTTTACACAGAGCAGTTAAGAGCTTTGACTTTCCTAACTAATTTCCTGGCAGTAATTTGTTATTAAGCAGATTTATTTGTAGAGAAAATGTGTGCAAAATCATGGCCAATGATAATTTTTTTTTATATTTTTTCCCCAAATAAAACCAGATGTTACCTGCTAATTCTGGGGCCTCTGAATCATTGGCATTGTTCTTCCTTGAAAATCCCCAGATAAAATGGCACTAAGCAATTGACACACCTTCAGCTAAGTCACCAAGACTTCTGCTTATTAATCAAAGACTTTCTGTCAGGAAATTAATAAGAATATTGAAAATCAAAGGAAATCAAATTTTCAAGCTATAATGGATATTGTTGAAAAGTTTACATGGAGCTGATGTCATGATCTTATTTTCCACATGTATATTTGCAGCAGCGTGAGTAAATTTTTGACTAAGGATGCTCCTAAGTAGTCTAGGAGGCTCTCTTGATCCATGTCTGACCCTGTGAAATAAAACCGAGTGTTTAAAAATACTTATTCATCATGTGAAAGCTTTTAAAGTTTGGCTTCTTCAACTAACAAGTGAGACCTTCAATATGACTAATTTCAAGAAAGGATGATACTGGTACAAGAGACAATTAATTATTTAAAACAGCTTACTCCTGTTATGCTTTTAATGAGTTTCTTCAGCTGGACCCCTGTAGTCTCAAAAGGGTATATACATTATAAATGAGGTTTCTGCAATGTACTTTAAATATATCATGAATGCATTTTCTTGGGGTTTTGGATTGAATTTTTGTGTTCGTTCTTCCCATTCAGCCTAAACCAAGTTAAATCTGGAAAAAATAAAAGCTGGTTTGCTTTGAAGACACTTAGTTAAAAGGTGCAGACTGGACTTACTTTGACACCATATGCTTTCTCTTTCCAACTTGCTATTGGCTATTCACATATGAGTTTTCCAGCACATGATGCTTCTGTAAATGGCACAGTTTGGTAGATGATCTTTAAGTTTTTTAGATGACTTCTTTTAAGTCAGTGATAGAGTAAAAATATTAGAACTATATTCCATATATTATGTCATTATTTCATATATCTGTTCACAGTTGAACTTCTTTTTAATGCAGTATTGCAACTTACTATGGGTAAGAATAGTCAACCTAGTGAAGGTGATAAAAGGTTGAAGAAGGTATTCAAATGGCTGTTGTGCACTGACTAAACCTGCCATTGCCAATTCTTGTTACTTTTATGTAAGGTTTGGGACCTGTGCTGCTTTTTTTTTTTTTAGTGGGTTTTTTTTTTTTTTTTAGTCAAATGAAATTCAAAATTGGTATTAGATGACTATGTAGTCTATTTTATTATTTTCATATTTGAGGGGGCAATTTAAACTGATTTGGGGAAGAGGCCAAGCGCCAGGATTTATGTGGGAATGACACAAATGACAAGACTTCCCTAATGAATTGCTTCAAAAGTACCACCTATCTAATATTATTCCAAACTTAGTTAATTACCCTGTATCACATCTGACAAGTACAGAAAAATAAGAGGCTGATGTTTCTGGCCTCCAATTTGAAGGGATCTTTCTATCTTGATGTTGTTTTAATCAAACAGCACAAGGTCTCAGTATTACCAAGTCACAGCTGCCAATCAAGAAAATTGTATTCTGCATGATTCTCTTCTTTAGTATTGTGTGGCTTTCACTCCTATTAAAAGTGTAACAATTTTAGTCTTTAGTTTTGTATTACCTCTTGAAAGGCAATACAACCTTTCAATAAGGATATATACAAACTATCACAGGTTGTTGTTTATTTTTTTTTTCTTGCAACTTCTTGTCCTCCCAAGCCTTCTGGATATATGAGAGTGATAAAAAAACATATAATTACCTTCAATACAGGCCTAACTGCTTGATATTTCAGTTAATTTGTGAACAGAATTTTTTCTGATCATGGTTTTAAGGTTGGTTTTTTTTTTGTTTTCCTAAGACCATTTACTACTATTTGAAGTTCTCTTATGTACTTGAAAAATATCTCTCATTCTGGAATATTTCATATATAAGTATAAATGGTTCTGTGATGAACTGAATAATTGAGTCTGTATTTGAAATGATTGGGAAAGAGTGTATGAGTCTCTATGGCAACTTTCTTTTCTGTAACATCTCTTAATGTGAAAGTTCAAGAAAAATCTATACTTAATTAGTTGAGGTTAAATTAGGAAGATGACACCCCAGATGTGAAGTGTATTTATTTCTAGGCCTCTGGTATTTCTTGTAGAAATTGCTATAAAATTGTCTTAAACTTGTGATGCCACCAACTGGGAAATGCTGTATGTAAAATACTCATGCACTCATTCATTTCCCCCTCTGCTGCTGTCTGTAGTGACATACTGTTGCACACTCCCATATGATCTCAATGTTTCATGAACTTTGGGCAGTCTGTTTTTTACTTTGCCTATAAAGTTTTGTAGCATTAATATTTTCATTTGACAAATAAGTCATGGCTCAGAGCTGTCAAAGTTAATGTTAAATTAGGAATCCATCTTGAAAGCAGCTATAATCAGTTTTTCAGAGCAATTAGTGCTGTGGCTTTGAATGTTTCTAGGGTGCACTTTCATGGTAGATGTGGTGCAGGTATGTGTCTTTGTAAGTTACCAGCTGCGCTTCTAATTTTTGTCACTGAGATTAAACTCATAGGAATATAGCACTCTCTCAATAGATTAACTACTGGAATTGGCCAAAAATATCCTGGTGTGTGATTTTTTTGCAGACTCTTGACAATACAGGAACAGTGCAATTTAGGACATTGGGCCATCTGGGGTTTGCATCTTGCCTTGCTTCTCTGATTTTGCTGTGCTTCCCTATTCCATGCACAAGCCCTCATTTGTGTCTACCTCCATATAATAAATTTTCTCATCAAACATAAATTCAATTAATTTTAATGAAAACTTGTGTGGGTTTATAATTGTTTGGTTTGAGCTTTTTTTTTAGGGGGAGAGGCCTGTCTCTGTGGTAAGCCATTTAGTTCCTCATTTGATTCTCATGGCATTTCTTCTATTTTAATTCACCTTCCAGAGCCATTCTCACTTTTCCACGCTACGGAATGTTTGAAGGAAATGCTGAAGTAGAGTAATAGCAGAAGGACAGGGACTTCATCTTCTATGTTCAATGCAGTAGGAGCCAGTAAAAACTGTGAGAGAGTGAAAAGGTTTTTTTTTCTGACCGCTTGCTGGTGCACTGCCACATACCTCGTACTGAAATACAGTTGCCAGGCTCTTCTGATGGCTATGTCTTCTCCCAGTTCAGGTATTTTTTTGTGCTGTCTCTTCGTACGGGGACTAGGATGGATATGTCCCAGCCCAGGCATGCTTAATTTCCTTGCAACTCAAGGACATGTTGAGGTGCCTCTCAAGAAAATAGCTATGTCTAATGACTTCTAAATAGGTCTTGTACAATCAACCCTGTTCATATCAGTTGTATTTCGGGGGCATTTATAACTTTGCAAAGGAGAGCCTTGATCTTCTTCATAATGACTAACACCATTGGGTTTGAGTTGGAGACAGCAACTGAAATGCAGAAACTTACATGACTTAGCTTGCACTCTTTTATGGCAGAATGCGGATGTTATGATTTTTTTTAATTATTTTTAACTGGAAAAAATTAATCTATCTTGCATAACTAATGTTACTGTTACAGTTACTGTTTCAAAACAGTTGGAAGAATAGTTTTTGAAGCTATCCTGTATGTTGCCTCTGGATGCAAATTATCATTTAAGAAATACTTTGGTCTTTCAGATGACTTTTGTCATCTCTGTGATTATTTCAAACATTGCAAGTGCATTGCCACAGAATATCTTGGAGAGAGTGGGTGCAAAACAGAAATTTGTATTGGAGAAGTATATTATATGTCATGCAGTGGGATAGTAATTAATATTTGCTATTATCTTTGATAGTTAAGCTTGTTGATAGATGTTAAAGCATTAGCTGTAAACAGTTGCTGCATCAGAATTGCTGGAAACACTTTCAACTTTATCTCTGTATGTCATGCACTGTGTGACAAAAATATTTTTATATGGTTCAGATGGAGCCTACTTTCTTATTTATGCAATGAATACAACTGGATGCTGTTAATAAGATGTGTTGTATTTGTTAGCATGCTAGTGACTTTATCACAGACTTTCCAGTATTATGTGACATGCTGTGTATCTCCATGTTCTTCCTGTTTGTGTTCTCAGTAAGTCAACATTGTTCAGTCTTTTAATAGTTTGTGCTACTTTACAGTGACAGAAACTCATTGGAAATATACGTTCATTAAATCAATGACATGAAAAAAATACTCTATTGAGGTTGGTTTATCTTCAATTTTTCTATATGTGTTTCATTTGTATGCAGTGAATGATAATTTTGAGAGAGAGCCTTTAGAATGGATGTATTTTGGGTAACCAGAGGGAATTGACTGTGGAACTTTCTTGTAAAACCTGTGTGAATTTGAATTTCAGTCATTGTCAGATGGCAAAGCAATCACTTGTATTTGCCTGACTACTGTGGCCAGTTATGGACAAGGCTTCCTATAGGTTGGCTGGCTTGGTGAGGTGGCTGTTCAGCTATTGCTTTATTTCAGAAAATATTAAAGTGACTGTCCATTATATTAGGTAGTAACAAAGTTTTCCTCCCAACAGTAGGTGCAGAGCTATAAATGGACATTAGGATGACATGTTTTGCTTGGAGACTTTGAGAGGATAACGAAGATATTCTCTGGCAGTACAAGTTGGCTTTTATTACAAGTAAGGGAAAACTCCAAACCACACGTCAGGGCAGTCACAGAGGTAGTGGCTTATTTTTCTGTGTGAAACTAATTAATTTTCTTGACTTCAAAGCTCATCTTTTAGTGTAAGGAACCTGGCTGTATAAAGGCACTGGAAACTTGATTAATACATAAAAAGTTAATTTTGCCCTAAAGGAAACCCCACAAAAACTTTATAGCTTTATTCCATGTTTCAGCAATTTGAAAAACAATCTCCCCAACCCCCTGCCCCCTTAACGAATTGTTTGGACATAAGGTGTAGTTTGGGGCTACATACAATTTAATCAGTGACCCTGCAATTCTAGTCTTTTATTAATTTCCATACACCACTTAAGACATGATTTCTGTAACCTCTGATATAAGTGCAGTGTCATAAATCTATGGAATGAAAATGCTGAATAAGATGTTCTTCATAATACATAGACAGGATACTGAACTATAAATATGAATGGTTTTTGTTCATACAACAGTGTAGTAGTGACTTGCATTAAAAGTGTATTTTCCTTCATCACAGTGATAATGCTTAGAGATACAAATCAAACCTTACTTTCAGAGCATCATTGCCTGTGTCTAAAGGCACACAAGAATCCACAGTGAGTAGCTATCCCAGAGTGAGTTCTGTGTGCTTTTAAAAATTACAGATCCAGAGTAATGATATCATACTGAACATCTGGGATAGATGAAAGCTATATTTGGTAATAAGGTTGAGGTTTGCTTCCTGGATCCTGGATTCTATTTTGGAAGGGGGAGGAGGAAACTGAACAAAATCATGCTTAATAACAGTAAGTGCTGAGGATGTGCACCGAGATTTAAGACACAGTTTCAGATGTTTTCCACGAGGACTGTTAGCCTAGGATAGTCCATTTGGGTACAAGTCCTTCCCTGGCATGACAGCTGTGGGAGTTATGGTAACCAACACTGAATGATAGAAGTTGATTATGTATCGTGAAGGCAAAATTAAAAGACAGCAGTTAGCTGTCTTTCTGTAAAAGGAAAAGGAAAAGCTTAGGGGTTTTCCAGTAACTGACATATGCTGTGGCATTGAACCTGTTGCATGTTGTTTTGTTGTTTGTTTTTTGGGTTTTTTGGTTGGTTGTTTTCTTGTTGGTGTTTTTATTTTTTTGTTTTGTTTTTTTTTTTAAGGAGTGTTGTTATCCATGAGATCTGACATATCCAGCTTTTTAAAATGATTTTTTTTACTTTTTTTTTTTTTTTTTTTTTTTTTTTTTTTTTTTTTTTTTTTTTTTTTTCTCCACCTTGGCTGGTTTTGGTTTCTGGATCAAAAGAACCCCAGTGAAAACAAGATAACTGCAGCTGAAAGACAAGATCTGAGATGTGTGTTTTAGCAGGAAACAAATTCACAAGAATGATGAGATGTAATAACTACATGAGCGATAGGTGGCATCAGAAAATCTTTCATCTCTGTGATTTACAGCCCTGCAGTCTTGTAGATGATCTGTTGCTCCTGGAGTGCTTAATACTATTGTGTGTAATGCTTTATAATTTTCTGTAGCAAGCCAACAGTGAAAGAACTGTGAGAAGAAAATATATTTAAAGTGGACAATTTACCATCTAGCTCAGAGATAGTATCAAATGGCATAATGTGAAAGAATGTGCATTTGATTGGGAAAATATGCATGCAAGTGAGAAAGTTGGAATCCATCATGTGTGCCTCTTTAGTGCGATGAAAGAAATGACAATGCCATAGAGATATATGTTTTATCTAAGAAGCTGTACAGTTTCCAGCTTGGCGAGAAGCCTAAATACCAAGGGAGGGTGTCTCTGGACCTAAAAATCCATCCAGCAGGGGTGATCCTGTGTCCTCTGTCCCTTGTGGCATTTTCCCTCATGGCACCACCCTCAGTCACAGCTCCTCACTGAACATTGCTGTTCCACAGCAAAATTGTGTGTGGTATTGCCTGGCCTCAAGGATAGCACTCAGTTTTGCAATAGTGGTTTCAAGGATTTTGCTGACATTCTGACCATTTCCTTCTCAAGTTCTCTGAAAAAAATTAGTGGAATGTGTGCCTGAAGATGGATTTTTGACCTGTTTCCTCATCTTAGCATTTAGCAGTTAGACCTGTTATTGTTAGGAAAAGATAACTGGAGAAATTGTTCTAATCATATTTCCCATTGCATTTTTGGTGAAAAAATAAATAAATAAAGGAGACAGCCAGTTTTAGTCTAGCATTCTTGTAATACTTTTACTTTTACTCTTCAATGCTCCAGGAGACTCTCCCAAAGAAAAATGGCTTTCCTTTTCCAGCTTAAATAATCTTTAACCATATGTTGTTGCTTTTCAAACTCCTATGTTTCCCATTTCATTATTGTCATGATTCTATTGTCTGCCTTCCTGTGGGCAGAAGTTCACTAGTACATTCCTGCTTGAATAAATGCTTTATTGAATATACTGAATCAATGTATTCCTAAATCTTGATAGTTCTTGGGTTTTTTCTTCTCCCCTTATCCCCCATTGTTCCAGCTAGCATGGGACATCTGTGTTGCTTTTACCATGTATCTCCTGTGTGCTCTGTCATTTATTCATCTTTCTATGCTGTATATGCTTCCAATTTTAAGTAAGGCTGGGGGTGTCTTCAGAGATGTCAGATGAAATACTTAAACTTTATTTTGAATCCCATTTTGTGGTAAGATGGTCTTTGTGGTTCCTTGAAAGATCTGTCTCTGATCATTACCTTTTAGTTTTTATCACTGTTGCTTCCTTGCATTTTCTATGTTCAATATCTTTCTAAAATTTCAAGTTATAGATCTAGATTTTGTTTTAATCCTTCACAATAATGATGATCATCAATTAGATTATGGCTGGCTGGGCTTTAGGCACAGGCAAGGTATGCAGTTGCCTGCGACAACAGACTGCCAAATTACCTCTGTTGGAGAAGGTAGAAATCAGCTGTTTGAACATCATGAGCAGCCAAACAACAAATCTCAGCTGATGCTACTGAGACAGGCATAGGGTGTCTGTGGTGACAGTTGCTGCTGCCAGACCTAGCTCCTTCCAGTAGTAACTTGTCTTTGCCTGCACCACCCTGGTGCTCCAGGACCAGTAAGTTCTTCCTAATCCTATAGCCACACACTTTACACAACTGTCTACATAGTAATATCGGAATGCTTCATTACTGTTGTTACAAAATTCACCTTGAAATAGGTCTGATTATACTTATTATTTATATACTTATTATTTGGTGGTTTAGCTTTGCTCTCTAAAAAAACCCCACCAAAAACAGTGCTTCTATTTCCTTTCTGGCAAGACCACTGACGTGAATGAACTTGCACAGAGGTGATGATGGTATTTTGCCTGGAAATTTACAACTTCATTGTGTCTTATTAATATTCAGGACTGCAGATATCTCAATGGGAGAAAGAATATAAAGATTTTAGTATCACAAAAGGACAAAAGAAGTGTCTGCACCAAATTATGTTCTAAAAAGTGATTACAAATTTCTAGTTATACAGCTAGTTTAATCCCTCAGTAGCACAAAAAATATATTAGACTTATTTTGGATTTCATTCAATTTATATTTTACCTGTAATTATCTCTGAGGGACTGTAATTCAATGACAAGAATATGAATTATAAATGCAAAATCTATAATAACAAAACTTCTGTGGGCTAAATTTCCTAGGCTGATCAAGGTAACATCACATGGCAAATGTGTAAGACAGCAGGCAAGTTAACTTTTTATGGAAGGATTTATAGAATATTAAGTTTGTTATCCTACAGTATACATTGTTGTTATTGCTTGCTATGTTAGAATGCCTAGGGATTCAAAACCATATGACTTAGGATCATTTTGGAAGTAGTATGTACAGGTCATGAAAACAGAATTACAAAAAGCATCAATATATCCATCTACTCAATGACCTGCCAGGTGATTGTGCCCTTCAGGATATTTGTGTTTGTATTATTCATTTAGGATTTAAATAATTCAAGTAATGAGGCTTCCACTTCTTCCTCTGAGAAATTCTTTCAATATCTCTCTCTCTCACCACAGGGTTTCATTCCCTCATATTAAGGCACAGTGTCGATGTGGGCTCTTGCTTTGGGGATTCACATTATTTAGATGCACATCTTGTTTCTCTGGGTTCTTGGCCAGTAATAGGTGCCTCAGACTACTGTGCGCTGACCCCTCTGGCCAATTAAGAGTGACAGAAGTGACCCCAGCATGTGCTGTGCCTCTTAAAGCTTTTCTAGCTAGATTATAATGCTATGTCTCTCATTCTGGCAGCCGTCACCATAGAAGGAATGTTATCATAATTTGGCAAGACATGCAGCATACTTCTATTAATTTATTCTTTTCCTCATACTATGTTCAGAGGAATTTTAATGGTACACAAAAGTAGTACCCTGCTCCTTATACTTCTGAGTAATTCTGTATGACAGGAAATGTAATTGAATATAAATACATGCATTCTCTGTAATCTTAAATTTGGTCTCTTCAGAAGTATATGCCTAGCAAATACAGAGTGATCTGGGAGGAATAAATTCATTGCTAAGGTGTGAAGAGTAAATTACTCTCTATGAGTTATTAACTTAACTTGATCCATGTATTTCTAAAACATTCTCTTTGTACCCAAGTTTCCACTGCCTTCTCCACAGTGTATTCAAACATTAAGTAACAGGTGAAGTTATTCATTTTCCTAGCTTCTCCCTCTGGTGAATTGTGTAGTTAGGATTCCTTCTATGCCTGCACATTCTGTATGTGTTTTTATCGATAATGATGAAGCGTATCCTGTATCTGAATCAGGTTTCTGGCAATTTCTGCCTCCCATCCTAATGCCAGTGAAAGGTAGAGTGGTGGTGTAGATCTTCCTGAGGCTGCAAGGTTTCTGGTTTTGCTGAAGTTCCACCTAATTCAACTGAGGCAGGGTCCTAGAGTGTGTATCCTCCGAGACAACCATGAGGTGAGCTAGCCTGAACTAGGACGTTCAGGGTGTGTAGCTCCAGCACATTCTTTGCTGCATGATTTCCTTTCACAGAGAATTTCAAGCAGTTTCCTTTCTAAGAAGTAACAAATAAAAATGTGCCACATCAAAATCTTTCACAAAAGGGAACCACTGTTCCCAACCAGCTCTGTAGACATGGCACCTCTCTATTGGTGGAGTTAAATTCAGAGAGGTCACGAGGAGGAATTTATTTCTATTCCTCAGCTTTTTTCCTCAGGCCATAGGAGCTGATTTCCTGCTCTGATAGTATTCCCATATGCTGCTAGTTTAGCAAGCAGTAGGTAGCCAGGGCTCCTCTTTTCCTTTCCTCTGCCCTGTAGCAACTGACAGTGAGACATTGCTGAACAGCTGTAGGGGCAAAAGGACAGCAGCTGCTCTGAAGGAACTTGGTTGATGTTAGACATTTTTCCTGAGAAGAGACCAAGAGGCAGCGAAACCCTTTGTCTCCTTTGGGTGATATCAGATTGGATGTCCCTCCAGTCAGTAATCATATACAAATTTCTTCCTACCACCGGTTTACCTTAAGATCAACAAAATATAGATTTGAAGTATCTAAAGTGGTTTGTGTTGAGCACCAGTTTCCAGGCAGTACAAGTTTATCTTAGCACAGTTTTATATTGTCACAGATAAATACAGGCTTGTTTTGCTTCCTTTTTTTGGGCTGATCTGTTACCTTTTGGATAAATTTCATTCCCTTCTACCTAGAACCCTTTGTGCCACATACCCCGTTGATGTCAGCTTTCTGTCTTCCCTCTTGACTCTTACTTACTAATTATAATTATTTGTGCTTTTCAGCCTCAGAGACAGAGGGAGAGAGAGAACAGGTAAATGGAAGTATAAATTGACCACAAATTAGCTCTCTAATATGAAGAAGAGAGGCAAAGAGACAGGTTCATAATCCGGGGTCAAAGGGTACAAGAGACTGAAACTGGCCAGAAATTATAAATTCTGGTAAATGTTAGTAGCCAAAATGAAATATAAATTCAAATGGTTTTGGGGTGGGAATAAGTTCCATTTAGTATTCTCTAAATACAGCTTTAAGCATTTAGTCCGTCTTACATGTTTCCTGTGAATGATATTTCCACTATTCCTACGAATGGTTGTTATATATCCCAAAAGACCTTGTAGACCTCAATCAGAGAGGAGTAACCTTGATAAATTTTGATATAGTGTCCCAGAGCACAGAAGAGAGAATAAATTCCTTTTTTAACTCAGAAGAAGAAACCCCACCAAAATAGTACGAACCTTTAGTGCCAATGGCTCCACACTGGCTTGATGAAGGTGATATTTCTTTTCTGTTCCTAAATATACCTTTAGTAGTAGTACATTGTGTTTCTATGTTAATCAGAAAGCCCCAGCAAGCAGAGTACCCTTTTTCATTTTTGGTGTTCTGTACCTTCTTTGCTCTTTCTGCATTCTGTTAACATACTTTACACAGCCACTTCATCTAAATAAGGTAACTGCAGTTTCTACACAGTGCTCACTTAGTCATTAACAATTTTATTATTAGCACATTCTAACACTCAGTTCTGTAGCCGAAGCTTTCTCCACCTGGTATGTATATTTTCTCCCTACAACTGCATTTTTCCACATTAAATTTTTCAGTATTATTCTCTGATAATATTCTCAATAATATTTTTCTGTAGTTGTGGAGAGTCCAGAATTGTATAGAATAAATATTCTTGGCACTGTAATTATCAGTGCTGCTCTTCATATTGCTGTCAACAATAATCTACAAATATCCAGGTCATATATTTCTCTTTCAGGATTCCCACT
>JAOEHX010021827.1:0-11510 GCA_025448015.1 Bolborhynchus lineola | reverse complement strand
GGCACCCTGTGCCAGCACCTCAGCACCCTCATGGGGAAGAGCTTCTGCCCAAGAGCTCATCTCAGTCTCCCATCTGGAAGGTTAAAGCCATTCCCCTCGTCCTGTCCCTCCATCCCTTGTTCAAAGCCCCTTTCCAGGTTTCCTCCTCTTGCAGGGATGTGCAGCCTGAGGTGGGAATAGAGCTTTGAAGGATGGAGTTGAAGCTGAAAAAGCAAAGAGCATTCATCACCCTTGTTGCAGCCTTGCAGTGATTTGGGAAGGAGGCAGAGGGGACAGGGAGCAAACACCACTTTTCCAGGAGAAACCACCATGCCGCTGCTCAGAGCCACCTTGAACAGCTTTGGCTGCCAGCACGGGGCTGCAGAGAGTTGCAAAGGGAGCGCTGAAACATGGAGTGATCCTGAGTCACAGGGAAATGTGGCGAGCTCGCAGCGTGCTGGGGTACACGGTGTGTGTGGGGGAGAGCAGCTAAATCGGGCTGCCAGATGAATCACAGCACGAGGGATGTATTCAGCAGCCTTATAAAAGTTTGCTTTCTCCCAGTTTCATAGCTTAAGAGGAGAAGGAAAGCACTGGCTACCTCCTAATGGAGACGTGCAAAGGGATGGATTTGAGCTGTCTGCACTTCCAGCCTGCACGGCTGCAGGTTGGGTATTTCTGGTTGGGGTTTTTGTTATTTCACTTTGTTGTGACATTTCTCAGAGATGGAAATGAGACCTGAAATGAGCAGTGGCCACGTATGGAGCCACGGCCTTCAGCATCAACCCAAATCACCCCCAAGCACTAAAAACCTTCCTTTCAGGTGAGGTCCTTGCTCATGGCTCAATGCCCTTTCTGTTACTGCAATATGAAACATCTCAGCCGGGTGAGAGGGAGAACTGGAAAGTTGGATACAACACTTACGGCAAAAGCAGGATTAAAGGGAGAAAAGGGAAGTTTCTGCTGGATATTTGAGGTTTGCTTGGCAATGCCATCACCCAGTCCTGCCCTCTCCTTGGGGAGGAAGGGAGCAGCTCTCCAACAAGGGAAACAGTCAGCTTTTGTGCCTGGCCCTTTCTTTGCCTTGGCTGCCGGAGGATTTACCAATTAAATGCCTGTTTAGGGCTCGAAACCCACTAATCAGATCTGCCAAAAGCCTTAATGAGAGCTTTTCACTTCCTTTCCTCTTTGTTTTATTTCGCTTTTTCTGGCATGTTTAAAGGTTCATTAAAGATCTACAAAAGGTGGCAACGAGTTTCTCAAGCCACGCTCCTTCCCCAAAGTAATTGCACCAGCGGCTCTGGCCCAGCCTTTGCCATCGCCACTCTCTAACCCTCTGCCATGCTGGTGGGAACTGGGAATGGGATGCTTTTCCCTGGGAAGCAATTTGCTTTACTCTTCCCTTCCCCATTCCTCCCCCTTCCCCCTTTTTTTATTGCATTTTGGGCCTTTTCCCTCTTTTCTCCTTTGTCTTTGCTATTGTGGGTGCAAAGGCTGCAACAAACCCTTAGGAAAAGGATGTTCGGAGCATGTTGTGTTGGCTCTGTCTTTGACCTCCAGATTCTTTCTGGACTTTTTCCTGCTCTGATTCCAGCTCCTCATGCTGTTTCCAGGCTTGGAAAGTAAACCTCTCCCTAAAGAGCACAAGCCCTTCAAGGGTAGCAGATGGCTGGTGAGGAGAAAAGTTGTGGGCAGAAGGATGCAAATGATATTGGATGTCTTTGCAATATTCATCTCATCAAGGTCGTGCTGCTGGGGAAATGCATCATCCAGCTTGGCTTGTTGCAGGTTTTTACCCTCAATCACACAGGTTTTGGGGTATTTAATGAGAATTTCATGCTTTTGCAGCACCTCTATGTCTCAGCCACTATTGCATCACTTGCCAACAAAATATTAAAGCCCCACCAAAAGTGCTTTATAGCATCATCCAGGTTTTTCTGGAGATGCTGCTCCAGAACAGCCTCCCTGCATCTGCAGGCAGTTTTGCAATGATATCTTCTCTATCAGTTGGACTTAACCTGCTAATTTCAGGATGTCATAATTTCCCTGTGATTGGAATTCCATGTTTTCACCAGCTCTGATTATTGGGAGTCTCTCTGCATTGCTTGAGCCATCTGAGCCTGTTGGTGCTTCAAAGATCTCAAGAAAATAACAATTTCCAGTGGGGTTTAGCTTTCAAAAGCTGAGTTTATTTTCAGCAAAATGGAATCTGCCTATGTCTTGCTAAAAGAAACTCTTGCTTCTAGACTCAGTGCCAACTCTAAGTGCAGTGCTGAGTGAATATGTTTTAATATTGAAGGAAAACCCATCATAAAAGTATGCAAAAATGCTGGGGAGTTTCTCAAAGCCACTTATCAGTGGCAAAACTTCCCCAGCCTTCTTCGAAACTGCAAAACTCTGCTCTCAGATGAGCGTATTGCACATTTAATTCTCTCTGCACAGATCTCCTCTGCATTGCGAGGCGGCTTAAGCCACTTTAATGTGTGCAGCAAAGGCTGGTGGTGACACATGTAATTAAGTCTTGCAGAACACCCTTCAACAGTAGAGATCAAAGCAATTTGCAAAGTAAATGTGTGTCATTATCTCGACTTTACAGGGAAACTGAGGCTTAGAGAGGGGAAATCTCCCAGCAGACAAAGGCTTGGAGGCAGGGAGGGGAAAACAGGATTCCCAAATCCCTCTTCTGCTGACAAGGCGAAACTGTGGAGAGCTAAAATTGCTGGTGAATATGTTTGGTTGCCTACGAACAACACAGGCTCCAATGGTGAAATAATTCAGCTTGAAAGAAGAAATGGATTGAGATGCAAACAGATTCTCCCCACAGAAATGACAGCTTGAAAGAGAGACTTGATTTTCTGCGTGGGAAACTATTTTGAGGAGGAAAATCAGTATTTCACTGTGTTGATCCAAGAAGCCCCATTCTGCATGAACAAATTCAAACTGTCTTGTTTTCATGCTAGGAGTTGCAGTTACCCAACCTGTTTGCATACCATAGGCTCTGCGTCACCCCAGAACTCTTGCTTGCTGCCATGGTATTTGCACCTCCATAGACCATGTCTTGGAGGTGACATGGAAATGCAAGATGCATCTACGTAGAATTACAGAATGGTTTGGGTTGGAAAGGACCTTAAGATCATCCAGTTCCAACCCCCTGTGATGGGCAGGGACACCTCACCCTAGACCATGCCACCCAGCTTAGCCTTGAACACTGCCAGTGATGAGGCGTTTACCACTTCTCTGAGCAACCTGTTCGACCACCTCTGCACCCTCACAGGGAAGAACTTCTGCCTTATCTCCAACCTGAACTTCCTCTGGTTCAGTTTGAACCCATCATCCCTTGTCTTATCACTGGCATGTTCATGTCTCTCCATGACCATGTTGGTCAAGTAAGAGTAGACCAAACCAGAGGTGTTCCTCAGGTCCCCATTTCGTGTTGCTGTGTGGTGGTGATTTGCTCCAGGCGCAGTTTCTTGTTCATAGTCCTTGTTAAGCAGAGCTGGATGCCCCACTTGGCAACCCCAAGGCTCTTTGTTTCTGAAAGCCCTCAAGATGGTATCCTGTGCTTTCTTTGCTATAATTAAATTTAGCTTTGCAACCACCAAAAAAAAAATGCCTCCTGACAACCAGTGAAAAATAATTAGCAGCACATTGTGTCATTAAGCACTAGACTTTAATTAAATTGTGTAAAGATAACTGCCTCTAATGACTGGAAGTCTGGAGCCTCAAGACAGCAAACCACTCAACAGAATGGAGAACAAGACCTCATAAAATAGACACAAGTCAAGTCCTTTCTCTGGCTGATGAAACACTTGTTTAAGTAGGACATCATGTTGTATCTTCCACCTGAAAATAGGTTTCTACCCCTCTTCCTCCACTGCTTTTCATCTCCCTGGAGCTAATGGGCTCGTGTCAGGGTTGGGTTTCATCCTAGAAAGAGATGCTGCTCTTCTCATGTTGGACTCCCTATGTTTGGTGATCTCGTTTTCATCTTCATGCTGTGGGAAAAGTGTTTCCCCAGGATGTGGCTGGACCTGGACAGATCAGGACAGCAACATAGTGGAAGACACCTATGGAATCTGACAGTGTCACATATTGGTGGAGGCTCATTCAGGTAGTATCTTTGGTGGGCTGACTACAGCGACAGCTTTTTAGAGTATCTAAGCTACCATGTCCCATTGCTTGCCCATGTCCTTGGTGGATTTCAGCTTCTCTAGAGGGGGTGGAAATCCTGAACAGACCCATGTTCAAGGTCATTTTGGGTCTGAGCATGTGCCAATTTCCAGGCAGGTGTTGGCTTTACCACCTACTAGAAGCCTCTGCTTTGTGTATGTTTGCACTACTCATGAATGTCTTAGGGTGTCTGTGCAGGTTTACTAGGTAAAGAGGTGAGAGTTGGATTGATACTGGGGGGGAGAAGGTGCTCCCAAGTTTGCTCTTGCTTTCTAATCTGAAATGTGTAACATTTTCCTCGTATTATTGCCTTGCCCTAAGTGCAATTGTGATCCCTCCATCACTGGCCCACCCCAACATTTTATGCTGACTTCTCCCAATGCGGGAGCAAAGCAGAAACCTTCTTCTGCATGAAAATTTAATTATTGCTTTCTCGCATCTCGCTGCCAGACCTATAAAAAGCAGCTTATCAGGAGTGATAAGCCTAACGTCCTCGGGAATCGCACCGTAACTCATGCACAGCGCTGAAATGCAAAGGGGCAGCTCTTTTCGTGGCCTTTTTCCAACCTGGCAGCCTTACAGCCAGGCACTTTGATGCAAATATCGAAGGTCTTGAGTTTGGGTTTGCTTTTTCTTATCCTTTTTTTATTTATAATTAAAATTCTACTGCTTCTCTCTTGCTCTTTGCTCCGTCTTTCATCCTCACCTCTAGCAGCCGTAGTAACATTTCCCCCTCCCTCCTTCTTTAGCTGGAAATCCTCTTGGGAGAAAGTTTATTTTGAAGGGATCCTGTCACTACTGTAAAGAAGCAGAAAGGATCTGGGTCAGACATTGCCAGTGACTCTTTGCTCACCATCATGTTACAACATCCCCCAAAGCTGCCCCTTTGCAAGGAAATGTCTAGCCAAATCTCCAAAGAGCTCATAAATAGAGATTGAAAGGGAAGTGAGATACCTCCCTGCTAAAAGTCAGTTTTCTACACATTCCTCAAGGTGCTCTTCCTCCTCGTAAAGCTGCCCGTTACAGACTGAGGTCGGGTCTCCAAAGGAAATAGTTGTGTGCCGGCCAGGGTTGTGGATGTGCCCAGAATTGAGACAAGCACTGAGCACAATGCTTGCTACAAAACTGCTCAAGGAGGGCAAGGTTTCCTCTGAAGGGCTTAAAAAAGCCTTGAAAAGCAGAATTCTCTCTTGGTTATCAGCTTGAGCAAAGCAACTGGTTCCCATCCCTTCTTGGCTTTTCGCCCTGTGCAAGCTGGGTCATGCTCTTTCCCTTTTGCCTCCTGGTTGCTCCACAGCAGGTTGCAGTGCTTGGCTGTGATTTATTATTGCTGGATTTGCTCAAAAGCACTGGGGAATATGATGCTGCTTCTCCTGTTTCACCGAAGTGAGTGAAGGAGTGAAAGCTTCAAATGGCACAAAATCATTATTCATTCTCTTCCTTAAAAAAAATTAAAATCATGGAAAATAACATTCATTTTCCCTTTTGTCCTGAAAAAAAAAACCCAAATACTTCTTGTTCCTATCATGGGGAGACACACAGGACCTGGCTGCTCTTCTGCACCGCTGAAGGTCAGCTCTATACATTTTCACTTGCAATATTTGGCTGCCAGCACCACCACTTGAGCTGATGCTGCGTTGTTCATCCAATTGGCCAAACCCCTCCTGTCTGGACAGCGCCATTCTTTCTCTCTTCAAAGGTCTGGCTTTTCTTTGAAGTTACTTTTAGTGTCCTCACCCCATGTAATTTGAAATGTGGCTTCTCCATATTGCTGCTGACTCCAATGTCTGTATGTGTGCCCATCCACATGCAAAGCATCACTGCTTCTATGATTTTCTAGAGTATTTGGGGTGGGTTTTAAATCTTGCTCCTATAGGAGCAATCTGGTGGAGTGTGGCCACATGGGTCTGCTCTCCAGCATCAGCATGGATGGGCAGGAGCTGGCTGCAGGCAGCCACGGGCCATCTGGCAGGGTTCTGTGTGCAGGCAGGTAGCTGCCAAAAGGAACACAGTGCTTTCAAAGAAAAGGGGAATAAAAAGGCATTGGGATCACAGTTGCAAAGTTCACAGGATGAAGAGTCCGGCACTTATGTTGGGTTGGTGGGAGCACTCCCTACAACCCTTTCCCAAATCTACTGACTAAGAAGGCAAAAAATACTGAGTACAGCAGCTGGTTTTCAGCTTTGAATGGAACAACCCTGTAAATTGATGGTCTGGCTTCAAATGTGAGCTGTGCTCCTATTCCTTCCCTCTAGATGGATGACAGCTTTCCTTGGGTTCGGGAGGTCTGGGGTGAAAAATAAGGGAAAACAACAGCGTGCTCAAGAGCATGGTGTGATAAGACACCAACAGGTACTTGCCTGCCTGTTCCCATCTCAAGGTTTGCTCAGTGTTGTATTTATTTTGGCTAGCCTGGGGGGAAAATAGTGATTTAGTCCTTGGAGGAAGCATTTATAAAGTCTGCCTGCCTTAGAAGAACTTGTCTCTGAAGAGCGATCACAAAGATTGGACTTATTTATACAAGAGGAGAGCTTGGTAGGAACGGTATTATGGGCCTGCAAATACAGAATAGGGTAAAGATGAGAAATCAGGTGCCTTAGGTCCTGGAAGAGGAATTGAGGGCTGAGAAATGCTGCAAAAACCCAGTGGGGAAAACCTGACTTGATAAAAGGAGAATTTCATGTGCCTGGTCCGTAATGAGACTATATACTGTGATTTTAACAGTTTTCTCTTCCAGCTCACTTAACTCTGGGCTGGTGGGTGCTGTGGTAGGTGTATTGGATTTGTTTTCAAGGAGAAAAGCTTCCTTGTTGCCGTTAGATGCATTTTTTACCTTGTTTCCATGCAAACTTCACTCTGGTTTATTCTTCTGCTCTTCAGGTACTTGGCCATGGATGGATTTAATACTTAACTACAGCCTATTCGTGCACCTCTACCTGCCTGAGGAGATGCAGGGAGTGATTTGCATAGTTATTAAATATCTTTTAGTGGGATACACAAGCCACACTGATCATCTTGTTCATGATGCTGAGAGGCAAAGCAGCAATAGGAGGAGGGGGAAACCCACTGTTAAAAGATATTGGAGGTAAAATAGGTAGGGATGCTCAAGGAGTCAGGATCTTGCTTTTTCTCTGTTATTTCCCCTTTTCTGCTAAAACTCAAGCAGCAAAACCACGCTGATGCTCCCAAAGGAGTCCCCTGGATACGGCGCAGGCATAGAGGTGCAGTGGGGAAAGCACTCAGGGTTGTGTTTTTAAACTTGAAAGACTCATACTGTGCTTGAAATGTGTTGTTTAACATTGCCTTAATGAAAAAGGAGGGCATCTGTGGTGATGGGATGCTCTTGGAGATCAGAACGTGCTTCATCTGCCTGCCATGTAGATGCTGTGTATCTGAGCTCATCCTCTGGCTGTTTTTGTGTCTTCCATGGGTGAAGGTGATGGGCAGACAATGGGGTTGGAAGATTGAGGTGGTTTTTTCCCAAATCTGGCAGCAATTTCTATATTCTGGTGCAGCAGCAACGAACCATTGAGTCCTTTTGGGATGGTTTTGGTAAGCAACAAGCTGTCCCATAAGGAATTTAGGGGGTCCAGTGCTGGGGAGTCAGAGAGCTTGCTTTAACCCCTTTTCCCTAAGGAAACCCATCCTCTGTGACTGCTTCATCTCACTTTATGCCCAGATCCTGAAATTTGGGGCCAGTTGTCTCAAAACTTGCATTTTGAGGCTTTTGAGCCAAACCCCATCCTTTCTCTTTCCCTCACCCACTCCTCATCATGGGGAAGAAAGGCATTAAAGCGATGCTATAAACCCCATCATGGGCTTCTCTTCCTTACCTGAATATTGAGGGATCAACCTAAATGTCTTCAATTTGGGTCAAACCCAAGGCTTTTTGGTCTCCTGCTTGCATCAGAGTTTGTTAACCCAGCTGCTGGAAGAGCTTGCATAACTCACCTTTTTCCAAGGCAGAAAGCTGTTGGGGGGGGCGAAGGCATGAAAACATGCAAATCCCATTTACACCTTTGGGAATGGGCCTCAAATGTGAGGGAAGAAATGGAAAACGTGGCCGCAAACTTCCCCAGTGCCCAAATTTCAGCTCTTTGTGTCAGTGTGCGTTGCCTGTTATCTCTGTTTCTTGCTGGGTGATGGGCAGTGCTTCAAGTCAGCATCTAGAGCAGAAAACACGCGCTCTTTTCTGAGATGGATGGATGTTCCTCGCTCCACAAAACATCTTATGTGCCCAAGGTGATAGAGACATCGTAAGAGCTCCCTTGACAATATGTAAAAAATTTATTGTTGCTTCAAGCCTGCAGATTTATAGGCTGGGGAGGTAAAGCTGCATGAAAGCAGAGCATGTGTAGGGATGCTGTGAGTGAGTGAGGAGGAGAAGGAAGGTCTGGATAGTGCAACTGGTATTGGTCTGTCCTGATGGTGTTAATCCAGAGGGTGTCTTGGATCAGAGGTGCATAGGAATAGTGCTGAATTTGTTGGGAAAACTCACGTTTCTCCCTGGCAAAGGTCAGGTTGGGCAATTGGAATCCCTTCAGTTTGTGGCTGCTCAGGGGTGCGCTGCGAGAGGGAAGCAAAGCTCTCTACGTGGGATGCAAAGAGAATTGGGGTGGCAGGGATGAGATGTGAAATGAGATGACAGCTGAGAGAGGCTTGGGTGAGATTGCAATTGCAGGAATGTAAACAGGGAGGCGATGCACCCGACGGCATCTCTGTTTAAACAGACGTCGGCTGCTGTTTGCTCTTGCGGAGTTGGGTGATGAGAAGTGTTGAGAAGCTGCTCGCCCCGGTGCCAGCCAGGATTGCCCCAAGACAAGCCATGGAAATCCCTCTACAAATCTATCAGGGATGCATTTGCCTTACTACGGGCAGGGAAATAGGGAAAGGGGAGGTAGGAGCCAGCAGCCCCCCTGTTTCTGCTGTGCCAGGGAGACAGAGGAATGCTGGAGGGGACCTTGTCTCGTTGCATTTGGCTGGGTCCTGGTGAGCTCCTGCCTTCCCAGCCTCAGCTTTTCCCAAGGTTTAGGGCATCTGTGGAGGAGCTGAGGTCAAAAAGGGATGCAGACAGAGTTGGAAATGCTCCTGCTGCCATCAGCATCCCTCCTCTGTCCTTGTTTGGGGAGGAAGCACCGCTCAGGGTGTGAGTGATATAAGGCATATAACACCTTATTCCCCAAGACACAGCTCCTATATTAAGTGACTTTTCCATTCAAAAATGTATATATTGACCTATTAATATCCTGTGAACCCCCAACCTGTGTTGGATAAAGCCCAGATTATCCCCCTGAAACACAATCAAGCTGAGGCATGGCAGAGAAAGATGCAAAAAAGACCTGACAGCCTTTTGCAAGCGAGCAATAACGACAGGCACTGGTGAATGAATAACAGAGAGAACCATGCCTGAGATGGCAGCAGGGCTGGGTTCTGCTGCCCCTGGCATTGTTGTTACCTCGAGGGAAACAAGCTCTATAAAACACTGGAAAAACTAAATGATAGGAAGGTGGGCAGCGTGATGGGAGGGAGGTTGTGTGATCCCGAGTTGCTCACTCCAGCTACAAAGCTAACAGCCCCCATGGGCAGCCATGAGAGCAAAGCTGCAACAGGGAGATGCTCCCAATATATGTTATAGCAAGAAATACTAAAATCCCAATGGCTTCTGGCCACGTGCAGCACCCCTGAGCTGGTGGAGAGCAGTCCTCTGCCTTTAAAAGGTGGTTGTCCCTCTATGTGTGTGTATTCCACCGTTGTCTGCTGCTGCTTAAGGGCAGAAACACGTTGCATGGATTGGATTTGGGGCTGGGAAGACGCTTTGAGGGGATTTCCCCATTGTCTGGAGCAGCAATTGCGATTTTCTGGTTTTGCTGTGAGAATTTTCCCTGGAAAGTGGCCCTGCATTAAGGTGAGGACCTCTCCTCCCTGTGCTGCCTCCATCCCAATGGATGCTGCATCCATGCACTGGTCCCATTTTATGCCCAACATCCCCACGCCTGCACTTTGAAGCCCTTCTTCCCTATCAGCAGTCAATCCCCTGATGCCCATCCAAGGACGGGCTGCACTCCTGGAGCCCTCAGTGAATACCAAGGATAAATTTGCCCCAGAATTATAGATATCTATGTTTAAATCCCAAATCCACCTTCCTCACCAGTGCAGAAGCTTTGAGGCTCACTCTTTGGCTCTTCTTTCTTGGTAATCATTGATTGTACCCTGTTGCAACAAGGGAATATCATTTGCCCCTTTCCCTGCTCTTTCCTGGGCTCCTCCATGCCTTGCTGAAGCCACCATCAGGCTAGAGCAGGATCCACGCCCTGGAGCTCGTACCTCAGCCATAAGACCCCATGAGATGCTGTACGTAGCTCTGACCCAGCACCAGCTCCATCCTTTACCTTCTCAATTACATAGTAATGCATGTTAAAATTACATATTTATTTATAGCCTTTATTTTTGTCACCCCCTCCTTCCCCAACCCCTCAGTTTTTTACAGCTCATCAGCTGTAACAAATTTGACTTCATAAAGCGAAGGTGCAGGTTATTATTGCCTCATGGAAATAAATGGGAGCAGCTGATCTTTATCCCCAGGCCTGGCATTTTTCTCCCTCAATGCTTAACACGGTCTCGGTCGGCACTTCGGATTTGTTCCAGTCGCTAAAGATGGTGACAAGCTCCGGGGGGGGGGGGGGGATATTCCCTCCCAATTCTCACTCCTGGTGTTGGATATTGATGGTGAGCTCCTCATTATGTGCTCACCAGGGTGATGCTCCATTGCAAATATCGCTGTTATTTATTCAGGGAAGGTTGCTCCACTGTAACCCCCACATCAGTTGTTTGTTAGGGGGATGTTTGGTTTCAAATCCTCTGTTATTTATTCACCAAGGTGACGCTCCTTTGCAAAGCCCCCTTTAATTGTTCAATGGAGGGATGCTCCTTTGCAAGCCCCCATTATTTGTTTGCTTGGGAGATGCTTTCTTGCAAACCCCTCACTATTTGTTCAAGGCAAGATTATCTGTTTCAAGCTCATAGACTACCATACTGGTTCTTATGGAAGGGACCTTAAAGCTCATCCAGTTCCAACCCTTGTTACAGACAGGGACACCTTCCATCAGAGCAGCTTGCTCCAACCTCCATCTAACCTGGCCTTGAACACTGCCAGGGATGGGGCAGCCACAGCTTCTCTGGACATCCTGGGCCAGCACTTCAGCGCGCTCACAGGGAAGAGCTCCTGCCTTATCTCCAACTTGAACTTCCCTTGGTTCAGTCTGAACCCATCACCCCGTGTCCTATCGCTACAGTCCCTGATGAAGAGTCCCTCTCCAGCATCCCTGTAGCCCCCTTCAGACACTGGAAGCTGCTCTGAGGTC
>JAOEHX010021826.1:2266-14060 GCA_025448015.1 Bolborhynchus lineola | reverse complement strand
CCATCCCTGGCAGTGTTCAAGGCCAGGTTGGACACAGGGGCTTGGAGCACCCTGCTCCAGTGGAAGGTGTCCCTGCCATGGCAGGGGGCTGGAACTGGAGGAGCTTTCAGGTCCCTTCCATCCCAAACCACTCTGTAATTCTACTATTACATAATATGACCAGCAACAGTATCATTAGGTCAAACAATACCAAGACAATTGTTTCATGACAAAGCATTATATATATGTGCTATATTTAAAAGAGAAAAGATTAAAGATTAAGAGAAAAGACTAAATCAGGATGTTTCTATTTAAACCCATCATCTTTGGCTGAGCAAAGGGAGCTCAACAAGAAGGCAGCAAGCATGCAGGCTCTCTCCAAGGATTTCTAAATAGCTTTCTATTTTCTGTTACTAGAGGAATACTATTTGGTATTTAATTAATAACTTATAATCTGTACCTTTAACTTCAGTTTTTAAAAGCAACTAATGCTAAATGAGGTAGCAAAAGTAACTGCTAGAAATGGGAGTTTCTCACCAGCGGATCTGCACAAGCAGAAACAAAGCAGAAACTATTTGCCTGGATAGCTCCAACAAGGATTTCTGTGTTATATTAGCACATGAGTACAACAAGATAGTTATTGAAGGTATCTGCATTAAGAAACTATCAATATTCCTGGTATACAGATAGTGCAGAGGGGTGCCTTAAAAATCACTGCATGTGCCCAACATCAGCAGGGTAACAAGAACAGTGAAATAAAGCCACATTTCCCTGGTCTCAGTTCAGTGTGGTCAATAAGGAGCTTATGTTCTCTTTAGCCTTTTGAGGTTTCTGGTGTCCAGGAAACTGGCATCTCTGCTTTGTGAGATTATTATATTTGAAGACCCAAGTGTCACTGTCACTCATTTAATGGGGCCTCATTACAAACTTCCTCAGCTTCACTTCCCAGTCCAAAAGAATCTTAGGTAAAACACAACTTAAACTCCTTTTTTATCTATGCATTGACACTGAAGCATCAAACATAATCATGCTTTATATTTTAATTCCAGTAAACACTAATAAACCAAGCTTTGTGATACAGAAGTCACCGATTAAAGAAAGAAACTGAGGGTTTGTCATTTATTCCTGTTGATCATATCCTGAACCAAACCCCCACTGAATATATTTTCAAGGCTGTAATAGCTGCTGCTTGCTATCACCGAGCCCTGACTTTCATCAGTGAGCAGAGCAATGGAAATGATCGAGGACAATGTGAACCATATTGATTTGATTTGTAAACCTGTTCTTAAAACATGAAACTACGTGAAAATTGTACCGTGTGAAGCAGCCTGAGCAAAGCCCAAACCTTTTGGTGTTTAATCAAAGGTGCTCCTCCAGCTCCCAAGAGGCATTACTCCTGATCAATAAAAAGTCTCACTGTAAGGGAATGAAACTGGGGAAATTGAGATGGGATCTTATGAAGAAGTTCATCCCTGTGAGGGTGCTGAGGCGCTGGCACAGGGTGCCCAGAGAAGCTGTGGCTGCCCCATCCCTGGCAGTGTTCAAGGCCAGGTTGGACACAGGGCTTGGAGCACCCTGCTCTGGTGGAAGGTGTCCCTGCCATGGCAAGGGGCTGAAATTGGATGAGCTTTAAGGTCCCTTCCATCCCAACCCAAGCTAAGATTCTATGATTCTATGAATAAAGCCATCAAAATCTGTAATTCAGAATAAACATCCAAGCTTCCAGATGATGCAAAGAATCCTGCATGATTAAAACTGTCAGCACTGGATCATTTCTTCCAGGAGTCTATCGTCCTACCCTACCCTGCACTACCCCGCTGTCCTGGGTTCAGCTGTGTACATAATAACATAAAATAACAGTTATTTTTCTCCCTCCTAGTAGCTGGTGCAAGTTTTGGACTTCAGCCTTAAAACAATGCTGGTAACACTCCAATGTTTTCAGCTGTTGCTAAGTAATGCTTACTCTGATCAAGGACTTTTCAGTCTCACACTCTGCCAGTATGGAGGGGCACAGGAAGCTGGAAGGAAGCAGAGCCAGGACACTTGGCCCAAACTGGCCAAAGAGGTATTCCATACCACAGCACGTCATGCCCACTATAGAAACTGGGGACAGTTACCCGGAAGGGTTCGATCACTGCTTGGTCGGGCTGGGTATCAGTCGGCGGGTGGTGAGCGGTTGTATTCTCTTCCCTTGTTATTTCCCTTGTCATTATCATTATTGGTGGCAGCAGCAGTGGTTTGTGTTATACCTTAGGTACTGGACTGTTCTTATGTCAACCAGTGGAAGTTACATTCTTTTGATTCTCCTCCCCATCCCTCTGGGAGTGGGGTGGAAAGAAAGTGGGGAGTGAGTGGCTGAGTGGTTCTGAGTTACCAGCTCGGCTTAAACCACAACACCTACCCTATTCTATCCCATTTGACTCTATTTCATTCTACTCCATTCCACTCTATATAAAACCTGTGGCATGATGCACAAGATCCAAAATCTGCCTCCATTGCAGACACAGGAGTTTGGAAGTGACACTGAAGGGACACAATGAAATACCACGAAAAACCTCCTTCTTGCTTTACTGTGCACAAACATCATCAAAAGGAACACTCAATCCCCAAAGAAGACCTGAATTGTCTATCAGGAACTATATCCTTGCCAAGAAACCAGCAACAAGAAGCAACTGCACACTGCCTACGTGAGTGCAGTGAAGGAGGAGAAGAATGGTAAAATACTTTGGAAAAAGCACCAGTGCACAGCTATGAAGTCTATTCTCTACCATAAGAATCAAAACTCACAGAAGAGAAAGTTAAAACATTGATTTTAGGCTGAATTTGCCCTATTTCTATTCCTAAATGAATAATGAAGATGTTATTTGGCTCTAGACACCACGAGGGAATAAAACATTGCCACTGCAGCTGCCAAATTTCCCACTCCCCGCCCTTCAAATTAAAGACAAAACCCCGCAATAGAAATACACAATTTGATTAGTAAAAGTTCAGCTCTTTGCCCAAAGCCCAGCTCTTCCTGTAATATCGCATTCTTTTCTTCTTGTGTAAACTTCTCATTAGAACAGAGACATCTTCATAATAGGATAATTCTGGTTGTAATGTAACTGCGGGTAACATAACTCCTACATTAGAAAAGGCAGCATGCCCTAGTAATGTTGGTTTAATGTAATTTGTGTACTGCAGGAACTGGCTGAACCTGGTCATTTAGGATTTGATCAATGTGAATTAGTGCCTTAAAGAGATGAACCATTTGATAATTCAGAATTTGATCAATGTGAATCAGGCCCTCGCAGAGATAAATCATTTATCATGGATATTCTGGAATATCAGTCTGATCCAGGCAGCGCTGGAAAAGGTAATAACCAGGCATCAATAAGGACTGCAGACAAAGTACAGAAGACCTGCCAAGCTCTGCGATACAACTTGATGCGGAATATTTGTTCTCTTCCATTTAAATGGAGCAAATTATCCCTAAAGACTGATAAAGCCCTGGCTGATGTAATTTCAGGGACTAAATGGAGGGAGGAAAATCCAGGAAATATTTAAGTAATTATCCACTTCTCTTTGCTCTTGAATAGACATGTGGCTTCAACAGTCGAAGAAATGCAAGTGATCGCAATAAAACTTAGTAACTAATTCTAGCCGTGTTTGAACTAAAGCGAGACCGTTTCTCTGTGATACCACAATTAGATCGATTAATCTCGCACTTAGAACCTGAAATCACGCTGACATGCAGCACATGGGTTTATGCATTAACAAAATTCAGCAGTTCAACCTTATTTAATTCCTCTTTTACAGCCAATTAAACCAGCTCCTTAAACAAGCCGTGCTTGAAACTCTGTCCTCAATCCTCACATGCAATTAAACTGAACATGAGAAGTGCCTGGTGACACCAAAAGAGCATCATCTTTAGGTCTCACTAAATCATTCATCATTTACCCATCAAGTTACGTACAAAAGGCAGCGATAAAGTAACATCTGCTGAACTGCAACCTTCAATAAAAAGACATGGCATTTCAAAGGGGTTTCTATCAGGAAAACTTTGAAATGATATAGTAATATCGATATTTCATGCACTTTATCAAATCTCCCACAATTTACACACATACTTCAATTACCTTTTTTTTTCATTACATTTTCCTCTTGGTTTTTTGTTTTTTTTTAAGGCAATGGACCAAAGCTAATCAGAAAGCTCCCAATAATTTGGCAGGAAATTCAGCTTCAAGTGCGAAAGCAGCACAGCAATTTCAGTAATGGCATTACAGCAAAGACTAGGCAACGAGGTGATTTCTATTGATACCTTTAATCTCTAGAAAATTCAGAAAAGACCAATCTCATCAAGTGATAGGAATCTCTGATTCCTTGTCTAAATCCCTCACCTGTAAATACCCTTTGATTTATGCAGATAGACTGAAACATCCTTCAAAATGGTTTTCTTACAGTTTTTAGACATTGCCTGAGGCTAAGGACTGGTCCTTGCTTTATCAACCAGCTCCATTTGTGCAAATATGAACCCCAAAGTATTTGATTTACTGAAAAAAAATCATTTATACATTAGGGGTAAGAAAACAAACCCAAAGCCATTTCCTGGCACAGTACCACTTCGAGCTATCAACATGTACTCAAAATCACAAGAAAAGCTTGGTTTGGAATAATGAAAACAAGATTAGGCAATAACTAGATTTCAAAGCCTGAAAATACCCCACTGCAAGAGAGGAAGGAGAGATTCCCCCTTGACAGGAACCTTATCACATGAATGACAAGTAACAACGTAGTGGGCTTCCTCTACAGAATAGGAAACCCTCCAGACTAGGCTTAAATCAGACCTTGAGTCAATGATCACCCTGTCCCACTTATTCAAGGGACAGACAAATGCAGTCCTCAATATACTCTGCACCATTAACCAGTACAACTTTATATATACACTAGAGGATATTAAACGATTCATGATACTAAAATATAAAATCATTATCTTACAGTTAAGAATCTCATTTATATCATTATCAGCATCTCAAAAAGGCCTTTTCCTTTGTTGCTCATCAAAACACAAACCAGAAGAAAATCCCTCCCTAAATCTAAAAATCTCCACAGAATAATGCATTTTATACAGCAGTTTTTGGTCACTGCAAGCCTAAAAGGTTGTAAAAACCTCTCTGTATCCTTACTAGAATGATAAATGGAACCTTCTGCCTACCAGATGAACCAGCGCAAAGGGAAGAGCCCAAGGCTAAGGGTCAGAGTCACTTTGATCCATCAATTACTGTATCTTCATTTAACTATCCTCAGCACTAATAAAACTTATTTAATGTGACCTTCTGACCACTGTTCAGGGCAAAGGGAAGTTGCTCATTTAAATCTTTCACATCATGCAAGCACAGGGTGAATACTACTGTAATGCAAAGTTGGAAATAAAGTTAAGGAATGGATGTTCTGAATAGCTCATGCATCTTATCAAATATTAATTAACTAGTACACTAATAACTCACATCTAATTTCTATGCAGCTTATGGTTACTATGCCCTGGCTTCCAAAATCTACAAAACTCTCTCATTTGAACAACCAGCACAGATTGATGAGATCTGTAATAGGAGGAAGGGGAACTATGTTTCAATTTAATGTGGATAAGAACTAAATTAGGTGCCAGGCTAAAAAATAACTGGAGAAAAGACTTACTTGTACCGAGATGACACTTCATCAGCAGCTTTTTGGTATTGTTCTGTGGTAACTTTGTAGAACTGGGCACTCTAGGAAGTTCAAAAGAGAAAATAAATACAGATTTCATTTGTATCACTTATATACATGCTAATATCTAGTAAATAACGCTAATTTGGATATTTATCCATTTAAATTGCTCATAAACCCCCCCAAACCTAACCCTCAAATCAAGCATTCTACAAAGCTTCAGAGACAGAATCGCACAACTATAGGATCTTTTAGGCTGGAAAAGACCTGTAAGATCACCAAGTCCAACCGTTAACCCAGCACTGCCAAGTCCACCACTAAACCACATCCCTAAGCACCATATCTACATTCTATGTCTTTTAGATATGTCCAGGGATAATGACTCCATGACCTTTTATTTTGGTATTTGTTGAAATAAGTGTTTCCTCTTGGGTCTGGAAGGTTACGCAAAAGAAATGGCTCTTAGGGAGGAAACTATAGAGACATAGGGTAAGAATCACGTATCTAGCACTAGGTGCTGTTGGAGCCTTTCAAGCTTCTCCATTAGAAAAAACCCAGTCAAACCAGTAAATCCTTATTTTGCTGCACGTCCCTGTCAGTGTTACTTACACATATATCTCTATCTAGGCTGCATTTGACAGTTGAGTCAATCTTCAAAGTTGTGCAATAAATTAACAACAGCTTTACTTTCTCTTTTGCTCTTTGCCCTGATAATGCCTCTCACATTGAATTATTTTAATATTCCAAATTTCCAGGTCATTTCAGTCAGTTCCTAATGCAAATGCTTTAAATCAGGCAGTTTCAGAACATATTTTCATCTCACCTAAAGCCAGGAATGCCCTTCACTCGGTTCCACCAAGCCAAGACCAGAGTGAAGCATCAAGCAACAGAACTTTTCAATACTTAAAATGACAAAGTTTCTCTGGGATATAGCATACAGGGTGCCTTGGGATGCAGTCCTGAAAGGTAAAGGAGTCCAGGAAGGCTGGACACTCTTCTAGGAGGAGGTCTTCAAGAAACAGGAGCAGATCATCCCCATGTGCTGAAAGATGAGCCAGCGGACGTGGTTTAGTGGTGGACTTGGCAGTGTAAGGCTGATGGCTGGACTTGATGATGATCTTAAATGTCTTTTCCAACCTAAGTGATTCTATGGTTCTGTATTCAAAGACAAATCACTGTAATGTTGTGATGCTTCATGTCTAGGTAATATATACTTGGTCTTTTTCATGAGGTTCTTACGACCTTAGCACAGTTGGACTTTAGATGTAATAACTAAGGCACCTGGCTTCACAGCTGGAGGAATAAGGCAGTTCAAAACTTCTCTAAACCCGTTTTTTGGTGGTGGGGCAAACAGATTGTGGAGATGTATACGGGTTTCATTGGCACTCGCAAGAAGTCGCCTATAGCTTTGTTGCTCGAGTCATCTGGCATTACATGTGAACATGGCAACAAAACTCTTCCAATCACACTCGTTACATAAAGACCAGTCTGAATCCTTGTTTTAACAACCTATCTGTTTATACCACGGTTTAAAGTTATTTATGCCACAACACTGACCTTTAAAACATTTCACATAAAGGCATGGCACAATGCAGTCCATGGAAAGCGTAACTTCAATTTTATTTTGGGTAAAGTAAGCAGTTTCATGCATTGAGACATTGATGTATGAAATACTAACATGCCTAGACCACCATTAAGGAATAAAATATTCAACCCCCCTGTAACTGGAGAGATCACTCTTCTAGAAGTCAAAGATGATGTGGTCTTCTTATCATTGGGTTAGTAAACCTGTCCTGAGCAACATTTATCAGTGCCAGAATATGTTATGAGAAATGCAATTAAGAAAACCCGTACAGCAGAAACACTTGAGAACTCCAAAAGAGGCAGCTTTATGTACAAAACTAAAAGCAAAACTCATTTTTCCTTTCCATTTGACGATCGCATCTCCTGAGGTTCGTCTTCATGAATTCCAACCTTGGTATGCACAGAACTCACTGACAAAGAATCCCAACTCCAGACACAAAATTGCATTTCAAGTCCAATATTGTACCACAAATTATAACAAATTGTGTAACATCCACTGCAGGCAAAGGTCATGCACAGATCACAAAGAACACGGTGGCCTCACCGCACCTTCGTTTCTGAGGTTCAGACCTCATCACTCATTTGCACTGCAATGGAGGTTTCCACACACGTAACTTGGGGTCATTAATTTTTTCATAAATCATCGTTGGCCAGTAAGAAAATGAAATGAAATCCTCCTCACACCAGTGACCCCCTCGCATTTACCAATCTCAGCTGCCCAATGACAGTCACATCCAGGTTCCCGGCATGTAGATGGAATCAATAGGTATGCGATCAGACAGCAGACTGACTATGGTGTGAGTGTGGACAGGTCACCGTTTGAGATGATGAATAGCTCTCTATCATCCTCCAGTCCCCTACCATGCTAACATTTACTATAATCTTATTTGGGCTGCGATTTATCTTTCTTTTCCCTGATCAATAAAGATGAACACAACAGTTGTAAGGATCGATTGCCATTTTTTATCATTTTCAAGCATGAAGGAGCATTTCTGACACAAAAACAATATTCTGAGGGTACTTGTTCTACTTTTTAATTGCAGCTCAAGTGATACCTGAGCTGCTACGTATGCCACGAGGTTTTAATCCCACAGTAGAGTTGAACTATCAAGAAATCCTTTATTATCTTAAAGTGTGCCGTGTTTCTTGAATCAGATCTTCCTTTGAAATTCATTCAGGCTCTTTTAGAAATAAACTCTATAACCCAGAGGTGAAGTTTCATTTTATAAATCCTCTCTAATCCTCAGTAATTGTTCTGTGGCCATTCCTCTAAATAAAAAACTGCAATATAGCACTGCTAACATCATATCAGACTCCAGATAAATACGTACATGCATACTCATGTACTGTTTAACTCGGAGTGGAGACAAAAAGCTACAGGGTCCAATTCTGAAGTTAGAGCAGTGGCAAACTATCAGAGAGCAGCTGTATCAGGCCTGTGGATCTTCACAGTTCCAGCAGATATCCCAAACGCAGCTGTTTTCTCCCCAGAGTGTGCATGGGTGGGGAGGACAGAGGGAAGGGAACAGAAATGACTCACGAAGTTCAACAAGGCAAAGCATAACGTCCTGCACATGTGTCAGTGTGATCCCAAGCATGAATACAGGGTGGGCAGAGAAGGACTTGGGGGTGCTGACTGATGAGAAGCTCAACATAACCTGGCAACATCAACTGTACCCTGGGCTGCATCAAAGCAGCATGACCAGCAGGTTGAGGGAGTCGATTCTCCCCCTCTACTCCACCCTTGTGCGATACCACGTGGAGTTCCAGTCAGCTCCTCAGCATAAGTCACCTATGTCTCTCAGCCCCACAGCATTGACACAGCACATTGTACTTGGGCTGCTCTTGCCATCTGGGCTTTGGACTGGTCAACATGTATTTTGATAGTCCAAGAGCGACAGTTCTCAAGGAACGAGTAATCCTGAACCTTCACTAGCGTTTAGACAGCAACATCAAGCAGATAAATACACTGTGGGAAACACCATTCTTCTCTGCTTACCCACCTGGATCTGTACGGCAGAAGGATTTTGTCAGAACAGCAAAATCTGAGTCAGGGGGGAAACCACTGTATTAATATATGAGTGAACTCACATTTGATAGGAACATCAATTGTTCCACTGGAGTAACAGAAGCTAGGTAGACTTTCCAAGGACTAGTAAAAACCAGAACCTACAAAGTATCCAAACTCTGCATAATTCTAGTTTCCCTAAAGAAAATTCTGCAAATGCAAAGTTCCAAAGTTACCTTTTAATCATCTTTTAAATACTGTACTATTGTGTTAATTACCACACAGTTTTGTTGAAGAACCTGCATAGTACTTAGTCAAGTGACTAATTTCGGGTGTAACATTAATTTAATTGACCCGAATAAGACCTTCACGTGTTAAATTACTTGTTAAAGTGTTTATGGCTTGAAAATCACACATCGGTTGCAACCAAATTGACTGACAAGTAGTATTTTCTATGCCTTTCAATTCACAGCATCGTAGAATGGTTTGGGATGGAAAGGACCTTAAAGCTTATTCAGTTCCAGCCCCCCAGCGTGAGCAGGGACATCTCACACTAGATCATGCCACACAAGCCCCATCCAATCTGGCCTTGAACACCACCAGGGATGGAGCACTTACCACTTCCCCGGGCACCCTGTGCCAGTGCCTCAGCACCCTCACAGGGAAGAACTCCTTCCTTATATCCAACCTGAACTTCCCCTGTTTCAGTTTGAACCCATCCCTCTTGTCCTATCGCTACAGTCCCTGATGAAGAGAACCCTTCTTCTTAAAGGTAGATGGAGATTAGTTGTTCTGGAGGAGGAAGTGCCTTTTCAGAGCTACCTTGTAAGAAGGGGAAGGAGAGAATCTTTGGCTGGCATTGCGGGAAAGAAGCTAAAGAAAAGAGGACTTCAATTTTAAATCTACCCAATTTCCCCTGAAAGACACACAGAGCCAGAGCAAGTATAAATACTGCTACAATTCAGGTAGAGCAAAATGAGCCCTGACCATGGGCACAAGTATTTTCATCATGTTTGCCCCTGAATTAATCTTCTCTGAACAAAAGTAAAAGCAGAAGTTTCTTGAAGAGCACATTGTAGGAATAGGAGCAGAATGATACTGCTAGCCAGCTCTGCTTTCAAAGGTCTGGGTAAGAAACCACGTTCCTGCAGAACCTCGGGTCATCTGTTTTGTGGGACCTCAAAGCATGAGTGCATTTTTGACTCGGTGCTGAAAACCCTCAGATTTGCAGGCAGAGAAAGTTCTGAAAGCTCTCGTGTCATAGAGCTGATAAAAGGTTATCAAAAGAACCCGTGAACTTGAGAATCCTCATTTAATTCCACTGAAGACGCATCACCTGGATGCACTATTTTATTCCACATGTGCTGAGCCCGTTTTTCCCGCAGACGTACCACGACTTATTTTGGCACTGAAATCTTTCTTTTAAGCACTTTGGATCTTAAAGCCCTGAACAGATTCAATATATGGCAGTAACAATCATCTAATCTATTAAATTTTCACTTTAATTTAATAGTTACGTAGTTAACAGTTTATTGGACAAAGAGAAAGACGTGTGACTTCCACGCAAAAGAGACAAATCTGGCCTTCGCTTCAAATTAGTGCTGGGAAAGACAAAAACTGAGCACAGCTTGACTTCAGCTCAGCACAGCACCCGCTCCACCCACCAAAGGAACCAAGAGCTTGGGCTGTTTGGCACCTTTGAGAATCAGGGGAGAAGTTTTAATTTAAAGGCTTCTTTTCCCTTGTTATCCTCCCCTCAAAGCATCGGCAGGCAAAGATTATCATGTTCCCTGAATGGCAAATTGGAAAGTTTTCTTTGCTTCTTCTTTTTTTAAGCCATTTCTGCTGCAGTTAAGCTTTCTTTTATCCCTTAATTGAACTTCAGGCCATTTCATCTCGGTATCTTTTACAAACCCATTTGGGGATAAACCGAAGCATTTTGGTTTATTCATTCTGTTGACGCACAGCCTGAGATCTACACTCCTTAGAACAAGATTTCCAAAACCAGAAGGAAGGAATAGCTCTTTAAGCCTATAAAGTTGCTTCACGGATTTAAATCCAGCATCAAGGCTGACACAAATGATACCCACCACAGCCACTGCTGTCCAAAAAGACCTATTCCAGCAGCTGTGCACAGGAAACTCATGCAGGAACGTGCTTGGGGACAGAGGACACACATGGTGAAAGGTGTATGATCACTAGATCATGTCCCACTGTTATGCAAAGTATAAACAGACCATATGGATTACAAAGGAAAAGGCAATATTTACTGTTAGAAGAACACAATGGGTGGAGAAAAGATTGAGAGAGAATCTTGAGGAGAAGGACTTGGGGGTGCTGGTCAATGAGAAGCTCCCCAAGACCTGGCTTCAGTGTGCGCTTGAGCCCAGAACCCCACCATGCACTGGGATGCACATCCAGAGTGTGAGGGACGTGGAGCTGTTGGAGTGAAGCCAGAGGAGGGCATGGAGATGCTGTGAGGGCTGCAGCAGCTCTGCTCTGGAGCCAGGCTGAGAGAGCGGGGCTGGGGCAGCCTGGAGA